>JAXDDW010000188.1:422500-480000 GCA_034670385.1 Hoplostethus mediterraneus
GATGAATGGATTGGATTCAAGGCATTCATTTTGATTTCTAGTCAGTCGCCACTGGCTAGCCCCGCCCCCCTCACCACTGCCCCTCACCCCCCGTTGGCACCGAAGCTCCGTCACAATTAGCATTCCGCTCCAGACCCTAACAGCCTTTCATGAGGTTTCACAATATCTGCATGAGTAACATGGTTTCAGACATGGGGTAGAAACTACAGCTAATTTACATTAGAAATCACAGGGTCACAGAGGGAGAGGACGTGATGCAGCGTGTGTGTGTGTGTGTGAGGGAAGCCATCCTCCAGTCTCCCACTAAACCTCTGACCAGTGTAAAATTGACACTAGCCCCAGCTCAGCATCCCCTTTAACTTATGAGTATATGTGCGCGGGCGTGTGTGTGTGTGTGTGTGCATTTGCGTTGCGCCTGTGTGCATTGTAAACCACTGAAGTGAAAAGTTCACACTTTACACGCTTCTGTCTCTTATATCCTTATCTTATCTCACTTATCCCTCCTCTCTCTCTCTTTTTATCCTCTCTCCATTACAGATTCAGAAAGCAACCACACTTCTCTAGCAATTCTCTTTGACAGAGCTATAAAACCCAACGCCAAGTTATCCTACCATCCTCCTGACAACACCAACACCTATCCCATTTATAGACGTGTGTGTGTGTGTGTAAGTGTTTATCAGATACCAGTTGAATTGATTTCCCTCTGCACTGAAAATACTTGAAGCATAAAAATTAAGGCCACAACATTTTTTGTTTGTTTGTTTGTTTTTATAGCTTATTGATCTTTGTATTCCTTTAAAATTGTACGCTACATAATAAGGATCAATAAATTATTGTTTGATTAATCATGGAATCAAAAAAGCACATTAACCTTTTTCTTGTCTTCTGTGAAGTTAAATGAATTGGCTGAATTGCATGGAGTCACTTTTTGTTCAATTCCCATCTCTACACCATGGATACGTGGTACAAAGTTGGATCCCAAGGCATCGAAATTTGGAATATGTCAGCATGCCATGACATTAAGTGAATTTTACATCATTAACCTGAGACAATTGTTATAATTTTGGCGACCATGGTAACGTGGCTGAACCATGAACCTGAAGCTGAATGTTGGCACTGAGGGCAACGAGACACAACAAGAAAAAACAACAACAATTTGATGTTTGGGGAGATTCAGCCTCAATTCAGTTCAAGGCAGAAACTAAAATGTATTTGAAACTAGTGGAAGAACGCTGCACGTGTCAGCCAGTACATATTGGTATTATATATGGGTTGTGCATGTGTGTGTGTACTTCTACTGTATACATACCCCTTTGTACGGATAAAATCCCCCTGTCAAGGTCACAGTGGACAGTACATTTACCACAGATGATAGTAGACTGTGACACCTGCTATCTACCATAATAACAGGTAGGTAGGCTGCTTGGTGTCATCCTATATTACCAGCCTGGTATATTATCAGCCGCTATCTTGAGTGCTTCCCAGAAAG
This sequence comes from Hoplostethus mediterraneus, assembly GCA_034670385.1. Taxonomy (NCBI): domain Eukaryota; kingdom Metazoa; phylum Chordata; class Actinopteri; order Trachichthyiformes; family Trachichthyidae; genus Hoplostethus; species Hoplostethus mediterraneus. Next base: position 423,990 of record JAXDDW010000188.1, read on the forward strand.
TGCTCCAATTGTGTCAAATCTATTATGACTGAGCAGAAACCGTCTCTGTGTTATCATTCCCACTTTTATCGTTCCATTGTCTCTAAGCTCTTTGTCTCTATGTTTTGAGACGTGTTACACTAACAACACTCACCGTAAGCCTGTATCTCCAGCCTGGTGCATTAGCTGCTATCTGGAGTGGTCTTTTCCAAAAACCCTGCTGAGTCCGATACGTTACCGCTGGAACAGATTGGAATTATAATGGTGGCAGTATTTTTATGACGGGCTAGTTTTCCCTTTCATCAGTGGCCTATCTACGGGTGTACCAGTAGCCAATTTCCACTATCGGAATAACAGAGGCTTTACTAGGGCCAACCATAACACAGCTTCAGTGAGCAGGAGTTCAAATGGTCTAAACAAAAATGGATGAAGAAGGAATTGTTGTTTATCTCCAGTGATCTTACAAAATCCCATAAATATATTATGACGGAGAGGATTGGCTGCATTTATATTGCGCTTTTATTCAAAGCGCTTTACAATATATGCCTCTCATTCATCCATTCACACACCGATGCCAGTGTATCCATCCATGCTTATAATTCCCATCAAGCTCAGGAAGCTTTTTTCATTGTTCCCATCATAGCTGAAGAGAATGTCCTGAGTGACCACAATGTTTTGGTGTAAGATACTCAAACTGTTAAACATATATCACATATTTTTGGTTTGTCCATGGCATCAAAACAGACAAAACATTTGATACAAAATGGAATATAGTGTTATTTCATTTGGATTGTTCCTGAACAGTCTAGAATGTTCTGTGTAAATTGCCGGGGACGCCCGCCTGACTCCCACTGACACAAAAGCTAATTGCTTTAATTTTAAGTTGCCACACTGAGGGCTCTTTAAAAGCGCCACAACATCCCTCAACTCCACATATTATACAGGCTGTAGTGAACACTTCATTGCCAATTAGTGCTTCTCTGTCACCGTGTTGGCACATTGTTGTCAGCATTTCACTAGCCATGTTTGTCATCTTTAATTGCCTACAATTGAACAATTATGGCCGCGTCTGTGAAATATCTAGCTATTGGGAAACAGGCAATTAGCTCTGATGACTTGACACGCACACACACACACTTTTGAATACACACGCGCAGAAGCACATGCATACACGCATCGGTATACGTGTGCGATAACTTGCAGACGCGAAGTGTGTGACTACATACATGTAGACACATTCACACCCACTTGATTGTCTTGAAACTCTTGCCTGCGATGTCAGCTCATTTTCTGCTCCTGTGCATTTTGTGCTGATATTTCACAACCCATTAGTCACTCATTACTCTTATGAGGGCATTTAGAGTGTATTATCTAGTTTGCTATTAATTGATAAGTGTGATAAGTACCGACTGATTAAATATAATTAGATGGCATCTCTACCCCGAGGCAACCCGATGTGAAAATCTCCACGATAACATAGCATAAGAGTTTAGACGATTATAAATGCGATTCTGTATTAATCCTTGTGAGAAAATGATCTTTTTGTCTCTCTAACCGCTAGGCCAGCCTGCTGCCCACAAATACACACACCTTTTCTGGTGAAGGATTGCAAGACAGGGTTCTAAGGTTCTGGTGCAAAATCTCAGCAACAGCAACAACCACTTCTGAATCAGGAAGTCAGTGAAGAGCTGTGGAGGAGGTTTTGCTCAACGGATATGAGCAACATCAGCACAAACAAAAACTACCAAGCTAGGCCTCTATAAAGGTAACTTGTGACTCAGATATGCACGTAAACAATTAGAGGGTATTAGTATTACCAGTCATGTGATGTTGCCCATGCACAGCGGTTATTTCAGTCAGTCATCCAGACGATAATTCAGGTTCCTGCCCGTGTGAATGTAAGACACAAACGTCACCCACGTTAAAGCAAAAGTGGCAAAACTCAAACGTTTCTATTTGTCCTGGCAACCAATCTGTGCCTGAATGCACCGTCTCCTCCTTGTATTGCTTATTTCATATTCTATCTGTCTGCTTATATTCTATTTTGCTTCCCCTGCCGAGTCCTATTACTTTTGCCGCTGCAACGACCTAGTTTTGCAGGAGTGTCATCGAATCTAAAGAGTGATGCTGCTCTACCCTGTCACTGGTTGCACGGCGCTTGTAAACCAGATTGCCGGCTGTTCAAGTCGGTACTAGAAATACCAGATGAGTCGAGCCCAAGGAGATTAAAAGTACCCCAGGACATCAGTTAGCATTGACGAGAGTTAACTTGAATTACAGTCTGTAGTTTGTGTCTGTGCTGACAAATCGCTGAGTGACATGACTCAGTCAAGGCCTGCAGTATACATGTATCTTTGGATGGGTGTCTGTGGGCTGATGCATGTTTGTGTGTGTGTGTGTGTGTGTGTGTGTGAGAGAGAGACAGACCTGGACATGCAGCAGGGTCAAACAAGCCTCATTTCTGAGCCTCTAGATTTGCGCTAAGCCACTAGCGGGCTTCACAAACCCACGGCTCACAACTACCGTCCTCCGCCTTCCCCTTCAATTCACAATCCCATATTCTCACCTCGCTTTCTCATCTTTCCCTCTCTTTCAGCTCTGTGGTTCACTCTGTTCACACCACTCCCGTTTCTCCCCTTTGAATTCATGTCCCTTCACGTCCCTGCATTCACTTCTCCTCTCTCAACCCTCAACATTTCTTTCTCTTCCTTCAGTGGCCCATACTCACAGGTTTCATTTCTTTTTCTATCTATTCCCAATCCCCTTACTCACACCTCTCTTCCTCTGTCGCTCTCTCTCTCTCCCTCCGCCCCCCCATACCTACAGCACTTCTCCTCTCCTCGTTGCCTCTCTTCGTCTCCATCCACCTCTTTCCTCCTGCTCTCACTTCTTTAACACCTCTAAGTCTTCTCTTGCTTTCTTTGTTTCATATTGCGCTGATAACTCTCCTCATTTCCAGTCTTTATTGCCATTTCCTCTCCTATTCTCACACCTCCCCTCATCTGCATTCTGATTCAGTCCTAGACTCACCTGCTCCCCTCTTTCTCATTCATAATAATCTCTTTTTTTGGTCATTTTGCAATCCTATATTCACAGTTTGCCTTCTTTTTTCATCTCTTTCTTTCTTTCTTTCTTTCCATCATTATATCAAACCATTATTCTGCGGTGCGGGCAAGCATGCATCCAGTAGCTCTCTCTCTTTCTCTCTCACACACACACACACACACACACACACACACACACACACACACACACACACACACACACACACACACACACACACACTTACATGTTGAGTAGCATGTTTCTGTTATGGTGGTGGACCATAGAACCTAAACACGTGTGAAATATACATCAAGCCTCTCTCTCTTTTTCCCTTTTCCTACCCTCTCTCTTCATTTTTCTGATGCATACTCTACTACTACTGCTCCCTCCATCTCTTATGCTGAGGGTCTCTCTCTCTCTCTCTCACACACACACACACACACACACACACACACATGCAAACTCCTGTATACATCCTCACACACATACATGCACTTGCACACGACAAGCACATGTAAACAGGGTTGCATCAAAGTCGTCTCTTCAAAAGGACCGGCTGGCCTGCCTGCCCGCCTCCTCTGCCGGGTTCTCCGTGAAGAGGCAGGACAATGGTTCAATTAAGAGTTCAAAAAGAGACATCGTATGACGTTTTCTGGCAAGACACTGACCATGTTCCAAAGTTTCATTACTGCCTTTTTTGTCTCTCTCTCTCTCTCTCTCTCATAGTTGCTCATTTCCGTTCCCACTTCTCTCATCTCCTCCTAAGGTATCGCTTTCTCTCTCCCTCATTTGTTCTTCCCCTCAAATCTCTCTCTCTCCTTGATTCCTTCCCCATTCTTTCTCATTTTTGCACTCTCATCCATCCTTGTTTTTGACTTTCATTTCTTCCGCTCCCTCCTCTCTACCTCTCTCTTCATTTCTCACTTCTCTAATCCATGCTCGCTCCCATTTCCCCTACCTCCTTCCCTTATTCTCTTCATTTTTCCTCCCCTTCATCATGACTACTTTGACCTGGTTTTATCTCTAATTCTCTCTTCTGATCCACCCTCACTCTTTTCTTAGCCTCTTTGCCCTGCTGTCCTCTCATCCCTTATTTCCCCATCCTCTCGTTCCATTTGGACTGCCCTAACTCTCCTCCTGCATCCTGCACTCCTTTCCTACAGGTGTAAGTTAATCATGGCTCGGGGTAGAGCGCTCGCTGTCACAGACAACACGGAGCACAAAGGGAAGACAAGCAACCGCATTGGCTGCCAGCGGAAAACACCTTGTCTACCTGCCAACTGTGGTGTAGTAGCCCTGATACACACACACACACACACACACACACACACACACACACACACACACACACACACACACACACATACACACTCAGACAGAGATACAGATACGTGACCACAAACAGACACATACGCACCAGTGGAAACAGAGACAGATACAGACACACAAACAAAGAGATGCACTCATCTGTACACACTTGCACAGATTTGAAAGTCTACACACACACACACACACACATGCATGCTGTACACATACACACACACACACACAGTGTCCATCCACAAATATTGTTAGAAAGGATTCTGATGCAAGAAGAAGGAGGGGGAGAGAGAGAGAGAGAGAGAGAGAGAGAGAGAGAGAGAGAGAGAGAGAGAGAGAGAGAGAGAGAGAGAGAGAGAGAGGGCTCAGTGGGACAGCATTACTCACCACTGATACCATAGAGGTGACATGGGGCTGAACCAAAACAGAATTCATCAACTGAGCTGTGAGGCAGGAGATGCTGCACGCACACACACACACACACACACACACACACACACACACACACACACCCTGTCAGCTTTCTGCCTCCAAGCACACTCAGCCAGGTCTTTCAGTATAGATCAATGATCGTTTATCTGTCAGCCTTGCTTCTTCAATCAACGAAGCTGAAGCTCGTTGAATCGCTATTGCCTTCCATCTCTCTTCTACCTCTGCAGATAAATTGCTCTTATTTGAGCATGTGTAGTACAGATGAAAGCACGATAACGCCCCCCGCCCCCTCCCTCAATTTTCCCACAAGAATCATTAAAGTTTCCATATCATAAAATCATCTCACTCTGTTACATGCTTGCAGCACCCCTGCGTCCATCCACATCCATGACGATACGTCGTTTAAAAAACCACATCTGGAAGCGACACTATGAAATCCCCAACTGGTCCTTTATACACCGGCAGCAGCACTTACTATTATGTGTATGTGTTTAACGAGCAGAAACCCCGGTGTCTCCGTGGCTTTTCAATTTCCGAGGGATAGGACCCCTAACTTGATGAGCTGCCACTACCTTGAATCATTTCATTAGCGTCTGTGTCATTGGAGAGGTTTCGGTGCCTTCGTGGTGTAAATGTTGTTTCAGAGACCTCCAAGAAACACTGACTGGATTAAATAGAGAAAGGACAGTGTCACTTATGTCCTTCGTGTTTTTCTTCCTCTCGCTTGAATTGAAAGATGACGTGGTCATTTCTGGTGGGTTGAAACATACATGACTGTCGATGAGGAGTCGTTCTTTTCTTGGGAGTGAGAACGTTTTTAACAGTTGACTCACTTGTCTCCTGTCAAAAACTCTCTCACTCAGACACACACACACACACACACACACATATACACACATACACACACACACAGGTTAAAAGCCCCGGCTGCAATCGGCCTTGCAGTTTTTTCTGAATGCTTAAACACTAACGGTGATTCTTGAAGCACTATCTCTGAAACCATTAACACTAGTCACTAGTCACTAGCCACTAGTCACTAGCCAATGCATTTACCAAGTGTGCCAAACTGAATGCACGTTCTCTGCTTTACACCCAGTTTGCAATTTAGTGTGTACTGTATTGACACAAAAATGCAAGTTTTTAAAAGAGTTTGAAGAGTTTTGCAACAATTGTTTGCTTTTGCAGGAGATGTATAATGTTTTGCTGGTTTGGTGTGAGGTTTTGTGGTTCAGTGTGTAGAGGTTTGCAAAAATAGCCTAAGCCTAGCCTAAGCAATCAGAAAAAAACTGTAATTGGCCGCAGCCGGCGCTGGATGCAGGAAGAATCAGCCCAGTGGCTCAATTCTCTCCAGCCTACGCCTCACCCACCCCCTCGCCCCCAGTCTGCCACAATGTGGTTTTCGTCTAACAACATAACTGCGCTTATTCTTGGGTGCTTAATTTGGTGCCCAGGTTTTGCCACCCCACCAAGAAAAGTGTATCTGAAGGGAACATTGTTGCAATGTCTGTTGGTTGTTTTTTTTTTACAATCGCTTACACACTAAAACTGGTACTTGAGGGCACAATGACTGAAACCATCAACTCATGTAGCCTACTGTGGCAGCTGGGAGGAGGGTGGGGTGAGGCTTAATGTGGATCCAGGGGAGAGTTGAATCTACCCTGGATCCGGGACCGGCTGCGGCCAATTAAGCCTGATTGCAGCCGGGCCCTTTTTAACCTGTGTGTGGATGTGGGACTGGGTGAGAGTGCCAGGGTGAGAGACTGGTAGCATGTTTGAGGAGCCGACGTGGAGGGAGGATCCAGTCGGCTGGACGGAGAGCTGAGATGGAGCCAGCTGCTGGCCGTTGAACTCTCCACCTGCCTATGTCTCTGTCTGTCACAGACCCCGGTTATGTGGCACCTTGTCACACCTACCTAATCTCGCAATTTTACAATTTTACACTTTTTTGCAAGTATTTTTGTTATTGTCTACTGTATTTGTTACTGTTCATGTCGAGGTGTGGATGAAAATACAATGTTTTGTTTTTCTTGTATTTGTGTTTATAGTGTATATATACTGAATACACATACATATATATCTATATTTGGGTACATACATGTACATGAGCGCTACTGCATTGACAGATTAGCAGGTTTTGATGCACAAATACCATTTTGAGAAGAGTTGAAATAGTTTTGAATGAAGAGATGTGTGATGTCGTGCATGTTGTGTGTATGTTTTGGGGTTTTGCTTTTGCCACAGTCAGATTGTGTAAGAAATCATGAAAAAATAATAATAATAATATGAAGTCCAAGAATGTGAGGAAAGCACCTTTTGGTTGTACGTTGTACAGATGTTTCACCTGAAATAGCTGCTGGCCCTGCAAAAACAAAAGTTTCAGCTCCACACTGTCACACTAATTAGATAGTGTGATAGGAGGTTGGAGCAGGCCCTTTTAACTTGTCATGAGATAATGTGCAGCGGTGGCCAGGACTTGATTTGTAAAATTGGAAAAAGAATATTGGTAACTCGGGATGTAATCATGAAAATCGTTATTATGAGAAACTCATTTCCTGTATGTGGAGTCTCTTCTCTTCGTCTGCAGGCCGGTCAAGTAAAATAATACACTACGCTACTGCTGCCAAACCCTGGAGAGTTCCTCCAACAGAATCAGACAAATTCAACCTGAACACACACACAGTTGCACACACACACATACATTCAATCACACACACCGACGCAGTAGATGGTGACATTATTTTAGATATTTAACACACCATGTTATACAAGTGTGCAACATGTGCATTCGAACACTTGTGCATGGGTTCAGCAAATTGCTCGTCTTGCGCGCACACACACACACACACACACACACACACTCTCCAGTCGTGTTGCAGCAGCCGCTGGGGTTGACGGTGTAACAGTCTTGATAGATGCTGCCCTGTGTGAAGCTCTCACACTGAACCTGAGGTGGTCAAAGGGAGGAGAGCAGCCCTACCACTATGTGGCTCAATCCATTATTGATTAGGGAGCTAAGGGGGGAGGGGAGAGAGAGAGAGAGAGAGAGAGAGAGAGAGAGAGAGAGAGAGAGAGAGAGAGAGAGAGAGAGAGAGAGAGAGAGAGAGAGAGAGAGAGAGAGAGAGAGAGAGAGAGAGAGAGAGAGAGAGAGAGAGAGAGAGAGAGAGAGAGAGAGAGAGAGAGAGAGAGAGAGAAAGGAAGGAAGGGGGGTTTGGGGACAGACAAAGTGGGACAAGAGGAAGAGAAAGTGATGCAGGGGAGCAATAGCGGGAGAGAGATGGACCAGGGAAGTGGGGCAGGGACGAAATAATGGTGCACACACTGAGAAAGAGAAAGAGAAAAATGGAGATATGGTATGGGTGGTGGGGATGCAGGGGCAAGACAGGAAGAGGGAGGAGACAGAGAGAGGTTGAGAGAACGGTATTTTCTATACCATGAAACCATGTCTCTTATGTCAGCTAGGTCTCTACATGGTAGTAGTCAGGCAGTATCAATAATAAACTGCTGTACAATTTATTGTTTACATCATGTAGAACAATGTCATACTACCCATTCCTTTCATGTCTTCATTATCACTTCAAGGCATTGAATACTCAAGGGATCATGCATGAAAAGCGTATTCTATGGCTATAAGGTTTTGCCACTCCTATGTGATAGTCAGAGGAACTGCTGGTGTGTGAGGGGCTGGGGTCCTTCAGAGAGGACCCCATCTTGTCAGAATTCTTAGCAGCGGTGGTTGTAAGCACAGACATGTCGTTGATAAATCCCGAGTGCTACTGCTCAGTGACTTGCAATAGGAGGCTGTGCGCCGCCTTCTAGCTCCCGGGTGTTAATGTGTGTTAACGGAGCGAAGCCTGCAAAGTTAGTTCAGACGGACGGACAACTCCAGCCCATCTACGGCTCCATCCGCTGATGTGTCAGCTGAGCTCACGTGCTGCCATTGCAAATCGGGGCGCTCTATTTCTCCTGTCAACCTCCCCTCATTCATTCTCTGTTGCTGCTTACCCTGCTGCACATGAATCTCACAAACTACAAGAAGAACCGTTTGCTCAAGCTAACAATGTGCTCTAGTGCTTCATGCTTTGCTAATGTGCTGAATGTCATGCTTGCAACGTGTTGTTACTGCTGCATATCAGGTGGACTGCTGGGTTCATACAAATAAGGATAAAAGTAGAATGCCTGATCCTGAATTGGCCTTGATGTAGGTGTGGAAATAGCGGGTGCTGCACTATACATACTTTTTCCTTCATATCTATAGTATATTCCTTGTTGGCGGCTTATTTGCTAAGCTGTGCCAACTAAGGGATAGCCACCCGGCGGATGGCGCCTGGCGATACACATTGACGGTCTCACATATGGTTGGAATGATGAATGAAGTGCAATATCTGCTTGGTTGTATGGCGGGAGCTCCACCGGTACACATAGTGTAGTTGGTGTGTCTGGCTCGGCTGTTGCGGTTTCGGGGGAATGCTATCGATCGCTCCCTGCCTCGCTTGGCTGTCTTAATGATGATGCAACAGAGCCTCCAGAATAAAATCTTTATGTAGATGTATTCTCAGTAAAAAAAAAAATCTGAATAAATACGTGAGTTGTTTGACTGAACTGTGTAACTGTACGTGAAGATGGCTGGCGTTGAAATTGAGCACACATGCTATGAAAACCCCTTCCTGGATTGATAACGGTTAAAAAAAAAAGTTGCGAAGATTCAAGATTCAAGAACTTTATTTGTCACATACACACACGGGGTGTGTAGTGAAATGAAAAAGTGGCAATGCTAAACGGGAATGTGCAAAAGGACAATAGTACACAGTATTTACAGTAAAAAAAACAACACAATATTTACAGTATTACGGTAATTACAGTAAGAGCTCTTATATAAAAAAACGATGTGCAGCTCCCTTAGCTGCCTCGCGCACCAGCAACCGCAGGCAGCCAGACGGAGTGGAGGAAGATATTTGGTTCAAAACGTACAAACAATAAGTGCCTACAGAGTGTGCTCATGTACTACTCTTGAGTAAATGAGTGCTTGAAGTGATTGAATTCACCAACACAACCCTCTCTTACAAACAGAGGACTTACACTACATCGTATAGGCCAGTGGTTCTCAATCCAGTCCTCAAGGACCCCCTGTCCTGGAGGTTTTAGCTCAGGCACACCTGAACCAATTAAAGTTTCATGAAATCCTGAAGCCTCTAATTGGTTCAGGTGTGCCTGAGTAAGGCTGGAGCTAAAACCTCCAGGACAGGGGGTCCTTGAGGACTGGATTGAGAACCACTGGTGTAGGCTACAACGTATATAAAGTACATAAGCCGGTAGGATAAAAAAATATAGGAAGCTTGCACCACCACAGGGACCGGTGGTGTGAGCAAAGAAGCTTCTCTACTTAAAAATTTGAGTGCATTCTTTACATAAAAAAGGCGTTAGAAGTATCAAAACGCACGTATTGCTTGGCACAAGTACTTCCTTGCATTGAAAGTCTCGCTTTGTGAGCTGCTCTCACCATGCTTGCGATGCCAAATAATTGGAGCTGACATTCCCCCTCTCTCAGTCAAGTGTAAACTCAACGCCGGGAACACACTGGACGTGGAAAGAAAAGGCAGCGCCGCGAAAGGCGCCAATCAAGCAAGAAATAGTTTTGTTGAACACGCCGAATGGCGCCGATTTCCGCTGGTTTTCTCAATGTAGGGGGTTGGTCTCTCTCTCTGCTTGTGTGTGTGCCTGCTCGTCTCTCTCTCTCTCTCCGTGTGCCTGTTTGTCTCTCTCTCTCTATTCAATTTCTATTTCAATTTGAAGCTTTATTGACATGAAAAGACAGTGCTTATATTGCCAAAGCAAACGTATATGAACAGACAAAGAACAACATTGACAACCATATGAAAGTACATGCCACAGGGCAACACAAGTAAGAACAGCAATGAATGAAACATTATTAAGTATTATCAGTGCTTAATTTGTGCCGGGGCTAGTGGCAAATGCCAAGAATCCGATTTTGCGCTCCGGCAAATCAGAGCTCCGGGCTCTAAAGTGCGACAACAACACGTATATTAAACTGGTATTAAACAACGTTACGTCCAGTGAACCTTAAAAGAGTAGGTGCGCGAGGCAACACGAGTTGAGCCCCGGCATCTCTTATTTTACAAATTAAACACCGAGTATTATGTATATTTGAGCAGTATGGTGTCGATTAAAATGCACATGCATCTATATATACATATAAATCTCTCTCTTTCTGCTTGTGTGCATTTGCCTGCTCGTCTCTCTCGCTCACAGACGGTAAAAGTTTAGACACAACTCAGAAATACCATCAATCAGGGTATTTTATTTTGAAATTTGTTATATTTTGGAAATTGAACGGATGCTCTATGCCGTTCCTGTGTCTGACTTCCTGCCAAGCTTTACACATTCGCTCACGAATCGAGAAAACGAAACGGTCGCTGCAGGCCGCGTCCGGTGTGTACGGCCACATTGGTTAACATGGGCGTGGAAAGAATTCTCCGTGCCGTTCGGCGCCTTTCGCCGCCGTTCCGCGTCCAGTGTGTTCCCGGCGTCAGTGACGCATTGGGAATAACATCCAAATGCTATCTTGCAGTGCGCTGTGGGGCCATGCATGGCTGTAGATCTCTGCTTTGAAGTAATTACTTGTGTAACAGACTGTTTTGTCTTGACCGTGTATTCCTGTGTGTGAGGTGCGGTGTCCCTCCAGAGTTGCCAGAGGGCTGGGGTTGGCGGAGTTCGGCCGTAAGGTGTTGTCGCGCTGATTAAAGAGAGAAGCTGTTGCCGCTGAAGACGTTATCTCGACTTCTGTCCGTTTATTGTGTCATTAATTGCACCCAGTTAGACGAACCCAGGACGCTCGGTTACATTGGTGGCAGCGGTGGGATTTTACGAGCCGCTGTTTCGTTTCTGGGTAACGTTACGTGCCGAGCCGTTGCGCTGTCTCTTTTATTAGCATAGCTGCCCCAGTATAGCTAGCCCTGGCTAACTCCGCGCGTGTTTCAAAGACTGCGCACAGCTACGTTACGGACATGTGGTCAGGTGACGAAGATCCTTTTAAACCCGGCACGGGGGTGTTTGACAGACGCTCGCCCAGCAGGGATGTTAGAGTTGACCTGCCTGCTCCGTTTGCTGGTGACGGGAGCCAGAGTTTCCTCGGCTGGGTGAGGCAATTGGAGGTGGCTGTCAGCGCGACCACAGGAGGCAACCGCGGCTGCAGTTAGGAGCTGGTGAGGATTCTTCCTACTCGCCTCAGCAAGTCGGCTTTTCTGCTGTGGGACAGCCTTCCGGCTGCAGTCAAATCGGATTATGCTGCTGTTAAAGAAAGGCTTGGAGTGGCGTTTGGACAGAGACAGTTAATGGACCGCTTCAGAGCCAGCCTTTCAGCTCGTTTGCGCGCCCCTGGTGAGAGCTTGGAGGTGTTTGCTGCAGATATCAGTCGACTAGTTGCAGAGGCGTTTCCTGAGTATGGGGATGTCACGCAGAGGGAGGAGAAGTTTCGACACTTCCTCGCTGGCCTGGACCCGGCGTTAAAGGCCAAGTGTCTCGAGCAGGGCGCCACGGATCTGGAGGAGGCTTTGACAATAGCAGAACGATGTGAAAATGCCAGGGTGGCCTTGCAGAGAGACTATGTGAGTACATGTGCAAGCACCTACTCAAGTGAGAGTTCATCTGTGCAGTCCGTGTCAGTCTCGAATAGCCTCCAGAGGGCTGTCGATAGATTATCACAAGAGATGTGTGCTATGAGAATGGAGATGAAAGAGATGTATGATGAAAACCAGAGACTGAGAGCGTGGAACACTGACAGATGTGAGCGAGGATTTCGCTCACCCGCTAGAGGACACTGCAACTGCAACTGTGGTGACTGGGGATGTCAGTCGAGGGGCCCCCGCGACAGCTACCGTGGTCGCTCTCCCGAGCGCGGGCAATTCTCACCTCAGGGGGCCTACCCGCCACAGGGCCATCGTCTGGACATGGGCGTATCTCCCAGCCCTAAGCCACCTGGGGGCAGGAGCCCCAGTCCGGGGTGGCGTGCGCGACGTGACGAGGAGCCGAGGAAGCGCGGGGTGCGTTTCCTGCCATGGCAGCAGGATGCTGACAGCAACCAGCAGGGAAACGGTCGTTAGCTCGTGTTGAGGCCCGAACACCAGCCTTTCCAACCGAGGGCCCCCTGCAGCATGATGTTCCTGAAGCCACTGCAAGTATGGACCGTGGCGACCACCCTACCTCTTATGTTCAAGCTGTGATGGAAGGGACTGAAGTCACCATATTAGTGGACTCAGGAGCCACTGTGTCACTGATTAGTGCAGATTTTCGTATGTCAGTCCCTGCCCTGCGGAACCGGCCCTTAAGAAAGAACTATGTTGACTCCCGTGTAGTAAATGGACAAATGTTGGATACACTGGGCACCATTGAGGCCACCTTCCGCCTGGGCCCCTCCTGCTGGCCACACACTTTCCACATGCTGAGGGAATCCACCCAGAGTGTTCTGCTTGGTCTGGACTTTCTGAGGGTGAATCATGCACTGCTGGACTGGGGGCAGGGTGTGTTACAGTTGTGGGATGTTACGGTGCCCCTGCTTCGGGGTGGTGAGCTGATCCCTGAATGCTGTAACGTGTCCCTTGCTGATGTCATTTCCATTCCCCCCCTGAGTGAGGCCCTGGTGCCTGTGAATGTTCTCTCACCGAGTGGTGCTGGCTTGCCTGCCAGAGACTTTGATGGATATTTGGAGCCTAATATTCCAGAGACGACAGGACTGGTGGTCGCTCACACAGTCAACAGTATGAAAAACGGTGACACCTTAGCCCGCATTCTCAATCCCACGGGAGAAATGGTCGAGCTCAAACGGGGGTTGCACCTGGGTGAATTTTACCCCGTCGGAGAAGCTGACATTCTATCACCCCCCTGTGCCACGGGCGACGGAGCAGCCATACCACCAGCACCTGCAGGCCCCGTCTCCCTGGATGAATCACCTATCACTGCACAGCAGAGAGCAGAGCTATCGGAACTGCTGCAGAGGTTTTCTAGTGTTTTCAACCTGTCAGGCAGGAACACAGGCAAGTGCACACTAGTTAAACACCACATCAGGACTGGCGACCATCCCCCTGTCAAGCAGCGCGCTTATCGTGCGTCTCCAGAGAAACGAGCTGAGATTGAACGTCAGGTGGCGGAGCTGCTGGCTGATGGGGTTGTGGAGGAGAGTTGCAGCCCCTGGGCATCCCCAGTGGTGCTGGTTAGTAAGAAAGGGGGACAGTGGAGATTCTGCATTGACTATCGTCGTCTCAACTCAGTGACAATCAAAGACTCGCACCCCCTCCCACGAGTGGACGACAGCCCCGATGCCCTGGCGGGCTCCACCTGGTTCAGCACACTTGACTTTTCCAACGGCTACTGGCAGGTAGACGTGGCTGAGGAGGACCGAGAAAAAACGGCCTTTACAACAGGCAGGGGCTTGTACCAGTGGTGGGCTATGCCTATGGGCCTGACCAATTCACCTGCCACATTTCAACGGATGATGGAGCTCATCCTGAGAGGCCTGCCATGGCATATCTGTATGGTATACTTGGATGATATACTGATCTACAGTCGCACATTTGAGGACCACCTCCTACACCTGGAGGAGGTCCTGTCCAGGATACAGCTGGCAGGCCTGAAGCTCAATCCAAAAAAATGTCACTTTGCCAGGGACCATGTTGTGTTCCTGGGCCATGTAGTCTCCTCACATGGCCTCCAGCCAGACCCACGGAATACTGATAAGGTGAGAACCTGGCCGACCCCCCGCAACCCCTCAGAGGTCAGGGCCTTTGTGGGCCTGTGCTCATATTATAGGAGGTTTGTGCAGGGTTTCTCCCGACATGCTGCACCGCTGAATCCCCTGGCGGGGAAAAATGTGCCCTTTGAGTGGACTGATGAGTGTACCGCAGCTTTCACCTACCTCAAACAAGTACTCACCTCCTCGCCAGTGGTGATGATGCCTAACTTTGCAGCTCCTTTCAAGGTGTACACGGACGCTTCTAAGGACTCAGTGGGGGCGGTGCTGGCACAGGACGATGAGGGACGTGAAAAGGTGGTAGCCTATGCCAGCCAGGCCCTCACACACGCACAGAAACGATGGTCCACTTTTGACAGGGAGCTATGGGCCATTGTGTGGGCTGTGCGCGAATTCAAACACTATGTTGGACTCTCTGCCTTCTCCATCATAACAGATCATCGCCCATTGCTGGGCCTCCGGCGCATGGCTATTGATAATGACCCTACTGGACGGAGAGGCAGGTGGGTGTTAGAACTGGACCCGTTCGACTGGGTCATAGTTCACAAGGATGGTTCCCGCCATAAAAACACTGATGCCCTGTCCCGCCGACCTGTTTCCCCCAGCCCTGTTGATTCTGACTCCTCATTGGCGGGAACGCAAACTATTGCCTCGGTGGAGGCGCCGGACTGTGTTTCGTCACAAACGGACCATGTTCCTGCCTATTCTCTCTGTGGCAGTGACGCTGCATTGCAGACGTTGCAACATGAGGACTCAGACATCAGTACTGTGCTGGCTTGGTTGGAGCGGGGCGCGACAAGACCGCCTCACAGATTCCGCAGAGGGTCTTCAGCCAGCCTGAGGAAACTATGGACTGAGTTTCACCGTCTGTCAGTCACTGAGGGGCTGCTGTGTCGAACAGAGCAGTCTGCGACCACAGGGGAGGGGCGAATTCAGGTCGTGGTCCCCGCATCCTGGGTTCCAGAGCTTCTTCAGCAGCTGCATGGGGGGCCGGCTTCTGCACACTTTTCAGCGGAGCGTGTGTGGGAAAAGGCCAGGCAATCCTACTACTGGCCTTTCATGCTGAGGGACATAAGACAGTGGTGTGAGCAATGCAGGGCCTGCCAGTCCCTGGACAGAGAGCACCCATGGGGGGGTCCCAGGTTAGCCGCCCGATGCAAAGGGTAGCTGCGGACATTCTGGAGCTGCCGCTGACTTCCCTGGGAAATAGGTACGTCTTGGTTGTGGAGGACTACTTCACGAAGTTTGTTGCTCTGTATGCACTGCCGAACCAGACGGCTCTCACAGTGGCTCGCTGCTTGTTTGAGGATTATGTGTTGGTGCATGGGGTGCCAGAAGTCCTGCAGAGTGACCAGGGCCGCCAGTTTGAAGCAGAGGTCATCCAGAGCCTCTGCCAATTTTTGGGGATAAAAAAGACGCGCACCACTGCCTACAACCCCAAGTCTGATGGCATGGTGGAGCGCCATAACAGGACTTTGATCGATCAGCTGGCTAAGATGTTGCTCTCCCAGGGGGGTGAATGGGACATGTATGTGAAACAGGTTGCTTTTGCTTACAACACCTCCAAACATGCCAGCACCCGGTTCAGCCCCTTCTACCTCATGCATGGACACGAGGCACGGGTCCCTGCTGACGTGCTTGTGCCCTCTAGTGTTTTGGACTCTCGGGGCTCGGGATCCCTGACGGAGTATGCGTCGTCCATAGCGGAGCGGCTGGAGTCGGCCTTCAGCGCAGCCAGGCTTAACTCTGCAGAGGCTCACGAGAGACAGAAACTGTATTATGACGAGGGTGGCTGCCACCGCGCCTATGGAGTGGGGGCGTTGGTGTGGCTGAGTAATCCCACTGAGAGTCGCACAAAGCTGGCGCCACATTGGAAGGGCCCTTATCGAGTCATGCAAGTGCTGACCTCGGGTGGGGAAGCTGCACTGACGTACCGCATCGTCAACCCCCTGGACTCTGTGGAGCAACCTCAGGTCGTTCATCATGACAGACTAAAACCTTATACGCTGCCACTGCCTACACTGACTGTTCCTGTCCCTTCTTCTTTCATGTCTCCGCCTGCCTTGGAGGCTTCGCCGGTCCCCTGTTTTTCCCAGGTTGGGGATCAGCCTCAGGCTGGGGGGTTGGACAATGGACTGTGGGGGGACTCATTGGGGCTTAGTGCCAGGCAGTCTCGCAGGGGACGAGCAGTGCGACCACCTTCTTACCTTAGACTTTGTCATGTTTTGAGTTTTCTGTGTTCTAACCTTACTATCATTCTGGGAGAGCTAACTTGTGGGTGTTTCGGGGCGGTTATGCAGTTTTTGGTGGTTGTGCCTTATTGTGATTAGCTAGTTATGTATATTTTTTTTGTATTTCTGGAAGTGTTTTAGTGTGGAATGTGTTTATTTTTATTTTTTTTCTGGTTCTGTATATGGTGAAACGGGGACGTTTCTAGTTGAGGGGGGGATGTGTGTAACAGACTGTTTTGTCTTGACCGTGTATTCCTGTGTGTGAGGTGTGGTGTCCCTCCAGAGTTGCCGTAGGGCTGGGGTTGGCGGAGTTCGGCTGTAAGGTGTTGCTGTTGTCGCGCTGATTAAAGAGAGAAGCGGTTGCCGCTGAAGACGTTACCTCGACTTCTGTCCGTTTATTGTGTCATTAATTGCACCCAGTTAGACGAACCCAGGACGCTCGGTTACACTTGTGTCATGGCAAAGCTGCAAGGTGTAATTTATACACGTCCCCCCCCCCTTCTAGAAATGTTTTTGCTGATTTACCTGCCCTGTTGCAAGATTGAGAAACAGGTTATATAATAGGATAGTAGGATAATAGTTAAAAATTTCCCCACTGTATGATTACACATATCAATAGCATGATTTAATGGAAAAGAATGTCATGAGAATAAGAAATGAAAGGCTACAGCAAAGTATGGCAGTAATTGCAGTGGTAGCTTTAACAGAAATAAAGGTTTAATAGCTTAACAGCTGCCAGGCAATGAGCGACTTTTGTTCACATCAAGATGTCAGTGTTATATTCCACCCGTTTTACATGCATTACACTTATGACTTTAAAAAAAGAAATGTAAAGCCTATTGAATAGGCTGTAATGGGGCCTTTGAATAGCTGCAGTCTCAGCGACACAGGCTATAGCATGTCACTGTGACTGCACTAATTATGTTACTCTTACACAGATATGGATGGATAAGAGGAGACTTCTGCTAAATGGCTCCAGATTAAGCTGGATAATAGAGTCTTGAGTCATCATCAGAGCACAAGATGTCAATTTGTTGAGTGTTGAATACATCCACATGTGCTCAATGTATAGTATGGGGTATTAGATGAGGGGTGTGGGTAGAGTCAGTTTGCAGGAAAACAATGACCATACAGAAGGAGCACCATGCAGCCCAAGTTAGCATCATTTGATAACAACGGATAAAAAATGTCTGTAATACACTGAGTGGTTTATCCCATGAAACATGAAATAGAAAAACTAAATAGAATTGGACTCAAATGCAGTCCATATTTAACGATGCCACGAGCCGTGAGATGTAGCCTTGCAGTCATGTTTGAAGGTTTGTGAAGTTTTGAGTTTTTACCACCTTTTCTGAATGGAAATAAAGGATCTTTGTTTATCTTTGGATATTGTTCATCCTCTTGCATTCGTTGATCACAAAGATTTGGCCTCCAGATCAGTCAACTGTCAGACAAATAATATACAAATGGTTTAACACGACAGCGACTCTGGAAAAATAAATAACTAGTAAAAATATAAAACTAGTAAAAAAAACAACCCAAGAATAACACCAAGAATATTTTGGGATGCATTCTTTAGGATTTGATGTTTACATAAAGACTTTATGACTGTATACCAGTAAAGTTGTCACTGCTACTACCACGCTACTCAACTATAAGGCAATATACCAGCTTGTGGTGCTAAATTCAATTTGCCTTTTAATAACGATGTAAAAATAGTGCAATCAAAAGTATGCTATACTCTGCTGCGGTCCTCCCCTCTCCCTGGGGACGGCAATGGCAGACCATTATGTTTTAACAGGGATGTAAAAACTACAGGTCCCTGGAGGCATACAATATTTCCTCCAGTGGTTCAGTAGGGGAATGATGAAAAACTCGCAAATGAGTTTAAGGAGTGTGAGTTTGGTGAACATGTTTGTGTTAAAACAATAAAACTAACAGTATAATTAAAAAATAATTAGAATTAAAAGTGTTAAATTGAAAAGCATCTATTCACAGATGTGTTTACATCTTGACAGATCAGTTGGTTACAGATGCAAATCACTGCATTAATTTGTGCAAAGTGTTTTAAACGTGGTGTCTGTATATTTCTCAGTTGTGATTTGTTGTTGTGTTGTTGTTTGATCTCCACAATAAAAAAAATCTGTGCAATTTCTAGCATGAGGACTGTTATTTTGTTAATTTTTTTATGGTTTGTCTAATGTGTTATAACTGCTTCAGTGCCCTTTTCTCTGTGCACAGCCAAATCTCAGTAGGCTGACACGCCTAACACCACCCCTTTCTCGTCAGCCATCGTGTCTGAAGAAAAAGCATTCACAGTACAATCAGTGGATGTCTAAAATGGTTGGACTGTTGACAGCTAGAGGAATATTGTTTCAACGGAAGTTAGTCACATTTCCACAACATTGACAGTTGTAATATGTTGTGTAGCTTTACACTAACAAACTGTTTTGTTAAACAATACCACGACATTGGGAAATGCAGTTCTCAATGCACTGGACCTATGACACAAAGCAGACCTTTATCAGTGCACTGGTTACATTACAATCTCAATTGGGGAAAACTGCAGTTTTTTTTCTCAATCAAAAGGCAAAAGCCTCTTATTTTGTGAGAGGGATTTCTTTCTTATGATGGAGGCAAATCCTCTGTAAAATTCCAAAGGTTCACTTGGGTGTCTGTCATCTTCCAACACCTCTTGTTTGCATCAGTTTGGATGACTGACAGGGAAAGGCAGAATTATATATTGCTGTTCAAACAACTCATACTTAATTCATACGTTAATTTTGCTTTGAACTGCGACTCACCCACCTTGATGTTCATTATCATTGTCATGAATTACCCTGACCCCGAACTATTTTTTTGTGAGTGATAGTGGCAGAGAGTACATAAGACAGAGTGCCTGTTTCAACTAGTTATGCACTTAGAATAGTCCTTATATACAAGAAAGCAAGATCAGGAGAAGAAAGACACAAAGGAGAAAGGGAAATAAGAAAAAGAAGACAGAAATTGTTAAAAACAGAAAGATTTATAGATGGAGCAAGACAGAGAAAATTAGAGTAGGAAGAAATGGAGAAAGAAAGTGAAGAAACTGAGCCCCGAGGTTCTGTGTCCACTGGGCACCTCTTTTTTAGCTATTATTCACTAAACAGATGCTTGGAGGGAAGCGCTGGTTGTGGCTCTTGTTGTTGCTAAGCGACTATTGAAAACCTGTTTGAACCGTGGCGCTCTTTCGCTAAAAGCCGAAATCTCTTTAAATTGCACCGCTCAACGCTCAGAATATTAAAAACATCCTAAGCTCTCTCCGCGGTGTCGAGCACGTCCTTTCCATTGAAAACAATGAGGGGAAAAAGATGCCAGGCGCTTGTTGAAGAGAAATGGTCCTCGGGGGATGTGGAACCCAAGGGAGTCCAGTCATCCATCCAGGTCATAAAAGTCATCTAGGTATAATGAAACCGAGATAAAAGCTCAGGCACCCTTTAAAGTCAGGCACCCATATTACCAAACAACATCAATCAAGTCAGATCCTTTTTTTGGTTGATGGGTGATTCGACGGTCCCCTGCCTTGACACCATGAGCCTTCAGGGCTTTTCACTGCCACTCACACCCAAAAAACCCAGAGCACCACCTTCATTAAAACTTTAACCCAAAGTGCTTATCTCTCTCTCTCTCTCTCTCACACACACACACACACACACACGTACGACTTGTGTGCATTTCAAAGGCACGCTTTCTCAGGTCCACTCAGGCACACACATACACTTGGAAACATACGCATACAAACAAAAAAAAACCACACACACACACACACACACATGCACGCGACAGCCGACTCAACGACACACCCAGCAGGCATGCCATGACATGAACAATCACCCGGACTGCAGTGAGACGCCTTTTGGCACTTTTCAAAATGGTCCCCCTGAAAAGGAAAGTCGAGGAGTGCCATTTTAGCCATTAGATGAAATGTCTTGACATGGCAAGGGTAGAGGAAGGGGGTTTTTGTATGTTTGAAATTGTGGCCCCGCAACGGGCAAATTCTTCAGGGGCATCCATTTCTCAGAATCAAATGTCATTACCAATAATGGGTTTGGGCTTTTTAAGGTGCGAACCCATCTGACAGCTAAAATGCTCCTGGTAATTCTTTTCTCTTTATGCCCCATTCCCGACCTTAAGGGTGTGGGTAGGAGGACTGGGGGCGTGATAAGATGCAGGTGAAGACACACACACACACACACACACAAACACACAAAGAGACACGCTTACGCCTCAACGCGCAAACATTTGCAGGTACATGCGCACACACACACACACACACACACACACAGACACACGCTCATGCACGCAGATGCACGAGCATTCAGGTTGAAACGAAACCCTACGGGGCGCGATGACCAACAGCTGCATGGCAACACGGGGCACAGTTTGTGCATTTTTACAGGGGGGAGGACCTTGACAAAGCAAAAAAAAAAAAGAGCTGATGTTCCTTTCAACTTCCGACTTCAGGCAACCAAGGTACGTTGCGGAAACATGGGGAAGCAGCTTGGTCCAATTGATCGCTGTGAAACACAAAGAGACACCCCACTTTTATTGCTGGCTATTCCCCTCTCTCTTTGGACCTTAAAAAGCTCTGCGTTCCCGAAACCGCGTACCAGCTTTAATATCAATAGCTCTGAATATCACAAGAAGGTCACAATATAATGTTTCCATGGTTACAGAAATATGCACACACACACACACACACACACACACACACACAAGCGCCCACACACTCGCACTTGGACTTCAGTGATAAGTCAACTGATTTGGACAGGTCTGGTGCAGGGCGAACACTGCTGGAGTTTCCAATTTAATTCTTTACTACGCTGACTGGCCTCTGTGCAGCTTTAATAAGCAGCTCTAGCGGGAAAGCAGACCTGCCCGATATAGACTCAGTCACAGAACCTGCTTTGACCATCTTGTTTGGGTTAGCAAACTGATGCTAATTGCTAAAATGGAGTTTGCTTATCTGTAGCGGTAAAGTAAACGTAAAGTACCCCGAGATAAAGAACATTTGCTCTGGAACCACATGTGAAGCTAAGTGGTTTACCGCGGCGACCCCACCCTCCCATCGCAGACTGCAGCGCATCATCCGGTCAGCAGAGAAGGTGATCTACGCCTCTAGGATCAGGAAGCGGACTGGAAGGATCATGGCTGACCCTTCTCCCTACGCTCCCTTTTCGAACCTCTCCCCTCAGGAGGCAGCAGGAGGCACTTGAACAGCTTCTCCTCCATGGCAGTGGGGCTCACAAACACCCGACACACACAC
This sequence comes from Hoplostethus mediterraneus, assembly GCA_034670385.1. Taxonomy (NCBI): domain Eukaryota; kingdom Metazoa; phylum Chordata; class Actinopteri; order Trachichthyiformes; family Trachichthyidae; genus Hoplostethus; species Hoplostethus mediterraneus. Next base: position 446,062 of record JAXDDW010000188.1, read on the forward strand.
ACACTTAATTATTTCATTCTTTCATTGTATATATTGTTTGATTGTTTGAGTTTCTTTATCTGATTGTCTGATTTTTAATGCACCAACGTCACCGAGTCAAATTCCTTGTATGTGCGAATGTACTGATTTTGCGACTTTCCACCCAACAGGATCCCTTCACTTCTCCGCAGTGACATATATGCAAGTAATTAATTAGTAATAAAGTTTAAAACCAAGTTACCGTGTGTGTGGGTGTTTCTTTCCCATAGCGCTATTATGGTGATAACGGGGATTTGGAGGTTGTGTGTGAGTATCTGTGTGCGTGTGTGTGATGGGCTAATTTTCGCTGTGGCCCGAGTGTGCACCCCCGGACTTAGCTTAACTGTTAGTGTTAGGTGAAATTATGTATAGGGATGAATTACTTGCCCACGGAGACTGACAGAGCCCTCTGCCACAATCAGTGACTAAGATAACATTTCAAAGTAAACATTCTGTACATCCAGTACACAATTACAGGCTTTTCCAGAGCCACTGGTATAAATAAATAATTACTGTGGGAATCATTTTGTTGTTCCTTCTCTAGAACTACAAAGGGCTGCCTGTAAATATGAAATAACGCTCTCCATAAGATAACCACGGTGACCCCAAATTATAGAAGTAAACCAAGGATGACAAGTTATTAAACAACAGCCAGAAGGCATTATTGTGAAGATAACATAGCTGCAAAATATAATATCCAAGCTCCGTATCTGTGATCTCTGTAAGGACATGAGAATCTGTTTGTGTCTAAACCCAGTACAGTTACAGAACCTTCATTCTCCTGTGTTGAAGAACTTGGTCACAGTCCAGCATTGGGCCTGCACTGTCTTGCTTTGAATGGTACAACTTTATTTACAACTGGGTTTATTAACAACAAAAGGTCCATGTGCTTGTCTGATAATATCCTCCAAATGAGGACATCATACATTTTTCTCATCTCCCAAAGTCAGCGACAGTCAGAAAAGATCTATTAAAATAATTGAGTACAAATGCGCTTCTTCCAGGACCCAAAAACCACAAGAGAGCAAAGCGTTTTAGAGTCATTTGGGATCCACCCTGTGCTTTGTTATATGGGGATTTATTTTTTTGCAGGAAACTTGGCCAGCGGACTGCTCTTGGCACCGGGAGAACAAATGTCTGTGTTTTGAATCATAGTGAGAAGGCGCACTCGTGCTGCAAAGATACAGTAGCATGCTGAGAAAAAAAACCAAACGAAAACCACATCCTCCTTTTCAAATTTCCCAGCAGGAAATTAGGTTTTGCTTCCTGGTCACCATGGTGTTTATCATGGCACTGTTGACCTAAATCTGCAAACGGTGACCTTTTGAGAGGAAAACAAGGACATAAAACTACACAAGACAGGACATCACGGCAAACTGGTTCCATTCCACTGAGTCCACTCACCATCAGTCACATGGAGGAATGAATGACCATCTATCCCAGTCTTCTCCCAAATCTAGGGTAAATCCAAACGTGGCTTACAGCAAGATGAAAAAGACAATTTATTCTGGAGAAATTGGTCACAATAGTCGGAAAAACTTTCAATGTTCAATTGAAGCACAAAGCAGACAAAATAAAAAAACAAACTAAAACAAAAACTCAAAGTGTGCCAACCCATCTCAACTCAAACGCAACAAAGAAACATAAAAACCAAGATGGAAACCAAAAGCCTGGCTGAGTTAGTGTGTGTATAATACCTGATGGTGTCATCTGGTGGAATGACTCATCTCTGTTAGAAGACGCTATAAATAGCTGCATGTGGCTAACACGTTACCTCTGGCTGTTAATACAACACCAAATTATGTGGCCTCATTTGAAGAAAAAAAACACCCCCTCAAATATTGTGCCCCAGATGTGCAATAGCCAGGTGCATCAAGGGAAAAAAGAGAAAAAGGTCTGAATATTGTAGGGAAATGATTGTTACAAGAGAAAGATGATAGGAGTGGATTTTGGGAGGACAAATTAAGAAATGGAAGAGAGGACGAGCAACTTCCTAAAACGTTGAGGGATTTCTCGACACGTCAGTCTGCGGACTCTGTCTCGATGAGTCGATCTGACGGGAACGACAGGAATTAATTTCGTATCATGCCGATGTCTCCCTGATGAACCGAGTAGCTTGTCAGACGGCTTTGCCAGAGAGAGAGCCTTGACAGTGCAAACGAACCTGACACACGATCTCGTCCTCCGTTGTCGTGCGGAGTGCAAAACACACAAGGTTGTGTCGGTGATTTGTCGCAGCCCTTTGTCTCTGAACAATGGGGTGACTTTGCTACTGCCGCCGCTGCCAACGTTGAGTTTCTCCTCTCGAAAGTTTTGACGAAGTGAGAGAGAGAGAGAGAGAGAGAGAGAGAGAGAGAGAGTTTTAATGAGGGTGGTGCGCTACGTTTTTCTGGGAGAGACATAGAGGGAAAGTGAGGAGAGGTCGAACGTTGAACTTGGTTTCTAAACTTGACCTGTCAGATTTTTTAATGCATGACTCACCTTGATTGATAGCTCACTTCTTCCGGGTTTGTTTATCTGCAAATCGATTAGATGTAAAATGACAGAAAAAGAGAGAGGAAAAAAAATGACAGATCGTGGCGATGTGGGACTCATCTAAAAGAAAATGACACAAGCTAATAAAAAAAAAAATCAAGACGGCAAACAAAAGCACCATTGAGCTGGATAAGAAAGAGAGTGACTAACGCCTGTGCTATCATCTGGTGGAACGAGGTAGAATATTAAACCAACCTGTCTTGGTGATGGGAAGTCTTATTAGAAGAGGGAAATGCATTACATGAGCCAGAGGAGAGAAGAGGAAAGACAGGGAGGTAAGAAGAGGAGAGGAAGGCTTGTCTCCTGACTCTTAATGTGGATTCCCACAAGAACAGAAATGTTCAACCTAATCATGTGACTCCTGATGTCCTGATGTTGTCATTGGTTGCTAAACAATCAGACTTCCTGTGGTGTTCTGGGTCTATGGGGTTGCGCTCACACCATGTACTCCCAATGTTGTGGGTTTGAGTCTATTGTCACTCACTGTAACTGTCTAAAAAAGTAGGAATGTTTGTTACATTTCTTCAAAACTTCTTACTCTCTTTTTTCCTGTTTGAATTCAACAATTTACTGTCTCATACACACAAAGTTGACAGGGCCAAAGACGGAAGAAGACACAGTTGAACTTCCTGTCCTGGACTGATCAGAAGGAAGTTTGTTTTTAGTTGGTTTGGCCAACAGGGCAGCAGCTATCCGATGTGATGAAATGATGCAACGATGATGCAATGAAATCCAAGGTACGTCGGGGTACGTTGCACGTGAGGATTTCATTTAGAAAACATTTTAGGGAAGGGGTAAAAAAAAAAACATTATTTGAAGTTTAGTAGCTCAAATTGAGGACTGGAACTGTGTTATTATCTTCAACCAGTGAAAAAAGTTATGGACTATCTTTTAAAAAATACAATAATTTGAGAATGCCATTATGTCACTTAGTGTCCATCATCACCACCATCATTTTGCAATGCATGCCGCACACAATTAGATCTTTTTAACATCTACTTGTTTTTCATTGTTTTAAAATAAAAACTAGGTGTCAAACTGAGCATCAAATTAACCGCTGTCCCAGCTACCAACCATGTCCCAAATAAGAAGACATGGATGTGACAAGAAAGTTTGTAAGGCGACAATTTTTTGGAGGGATTATTTCCTGGTGGAGACTTCACCCTTTCTTCCAGTGGGTGTCGGGTGATTGACAGGAGGATGAGCTCAACGTAATGAGCGCGCCGATATGAAAACACTCAACTCAGACACGGTGAAATAACAATCTTTGACAAAACCAAATTAAGGCTTCATGTTTACAGTGATGGATTATCTATCTTGGGCAATTTTCAAGTCTATGGAGGTTGTTTTTTTTATACTGCATGGCAGCAAATGGCTTCTTCTGAAGGTAGGAAACCAAGCCATGATATTTCCAACTATGCTGAATGTGTGCACACACCACCAGCAATAATGTAAAGGAGAGGGACGACCTAGATGATGGTAGAAAAAGCTCCAACTCAATTCCTTTCGAACCAGGAATGCTCTTCCCTTCATCCTTCTCCATCCTTTCCCTCCTGCTCGTCCAAATTCCCTTCCCAATTTCTTTTCCTCCACTTATGAACTCCTTCTTGTCATCCCCCTTTCTCAACTCCACCTTTTCCTCTTCTTCTTCTATTCTCTTCTATCTATTCTTCTGACCAAATGAGGCAAGCCATACAGTTTTGTCGTCAGGTGTCTCTCATGTACTGGTCTCCTTACACACCTCCTATACACCCAAATCATTTGAAATGTGCCCTGACATCTTCATACCTTTTTTTTCCCTCCACCTCCTCTTCTTACTCCTCCCTTTTCTCTCCTCTTTGACAGATTAACAGCTGTCTATTTCCTCTACACCCTCCTTTTTCTTTTACTTCTCCTCATCCTAATGGGACAAAAAGACGATACGCGACTTTGCCATTGTGTGCCATTCATTTTCAATTAGAAGAGGGCGGTGAGTGGATTTTTTTCATGAGATCTGGATTGTTAACTGTTTCTATGGCAACTACGGTTAACCAAAGTCAGACTTCCATGTCCGCTTGTGGAGCTGCGGAGAAATCTGGACCCCTCTACATTGAAGGGAAGGGGATTGAAGGGAATTGCAAATATTGGTCGCTCATTCTCGCACCGTAATACTACTACTTCTCTTCCTACACTTGGAATTGACATTGCATCCTGGGTAACCAGAGTTAAAATCCAGGTGTAAATGTGAGTCAGAGATGCAAAAACAATGTGTCTCCAATCCATATGGAGCATAGCAGCTACAGTTACGGGTGGTAGCACGGCTTTTCAAGGTGTTTACTGTCATTTTTAAAGGATTGAATATGACACGAGGAAGTAGCAATCAGTGTTTTGTGAGGGAAGGAGTAATCCAATTTCAGTGTGTACACTGGAGACCCATTTTAACGTCACATGGGAATGTAAACCAGCTAAATCAGATTTAGACACGATCTGGATAGGAGCCACGCGTTAACACCAGGTGTAAAAGGGATCTCTCAATATGCCTGCTCCTCCCGTCCCTGATCCCCTTCCACAGTTTAGCTTGCCAGCGAGTATTCACGCAGCCACATGCTCCAGCAGATGTTAACCACATGTGGAAAGCTATAAAGAGAGGGGAAAGCATACTACTGTGTAGCAGGCTATAAACAGGGAGGAGTCCTCGCTCCCTTTCCCTCCCTCTGCCCTCACCTCTGTTTGTACCTCTTCCAGGGAGCATTAAGCTGCATGTAGAAAAGCTATAAACAGAGGGGAGTCAAAGTAACGGCTAGCTGGTTTTAGTAACATACTCGGCAGCTTTACAGACTGAAATCCTTTCAGCGTGGGATCTTTCCTCTTTCCTCATTCTCCTCCTCATCATCCTCCTATTTCCATCCCCCTTTCCTCAACTTCCTTAGCAAGAATTCGGGCTACCGCGAGGCCATATACCAGATGCTAACCCCATGCAGCCAGTCACAGTAGCTATTAACAGCTGTGAGTCATTTCAGCAGATGCTTCTCTAGGTGTTAGCCACAAACGCATCACCCTTGCACCCCATAATCCTGTCAACATGTGACCTTATAGTCATATACCTAATCTGCCCCTCAGCGACAGATGTCCTGTTACGACTCTAAATGAGAAAGACATGGGATTATAGTGTTATCTGCTTCTCTTGCATTAGCCACACGTAGCCAAGGTCTTTGGGATATTTAGATGACAGAGCCTCAAAGCCTTTTGACTGGGAGCTAAAAACTGATTCATTCACAAATGTGACACCTATGTCGCTCGGGTGTTACATTTTCAGCAGTGTCTAGCCAGGGGAAATCAGGGAAGTCGGGTTAAATGTTTTTATTACATATTTCTATTTGAAAGGTTCAAGTTTGTTTGCTCCGTTTGCTTTCAGCTACCATTAAATTTTTTAGGATATTTCTGCTCCATGAGACAGTGTTGGACATGAACTGGTTTCAAACGAACTAAATGACCATGGAATTCTCTCTTTTTTTCTCAACAATGTCCTGCGCCACTGACAAAAACAATCAACTTGTTTCTTGAGTGTGTGATATATAAATTAAAATCTATATGAGATTAGACTTTATTTGCAACTCGGTGGTGCGTGCACAAACATGCACACACACACACGCAGGGTAGAGTATCCGAATGGAATGAATTCTCTGCTTTTTCTCCATCCCCGCCGACCTTCCTCCAGGGACAGCCAGCCTCCAATACCAGCGCCTGGGGACCAGTTCCAGGTGTGAGTCCTCATCTTGGTCAGGGACAGGACAGGATGTTGCATGTTTTTAGATGGGGTTCTTTTTATAGGAGGAGACCCATGTGATCACAGGGAGAACATGCAAACTCCACACAGAAAGGCCCGGGAGATAACCGAATCGAATGTCGAATCTCCAGATTACGTACCGTATGCCTCAAGTGACGGCAACTGAATTTTGATCATGTTTCCCCAGCAATAATACCCAAGAGGGTGTTCTTTATTGGGATTATGGGACAGTGATGCAATAGCATAAATAGCAGCAAAGTACCCATAATCCTGGTGAAGAATGTCCTTAAGGGTATCATTTATAGTTGCTACCAACATGTGTACTGTCTGAAAAGTCTTCCTCAAAGTAGTATACATACATAAGAATAAAACCCAGAAGGAAACGATACAGATCGCTAACTAGCTCCCGCGTTACCACACGAGTTAGCATAGCAACCAATGAGGAACGGCTACGGGAATTATCAGCACACTTGGAAGGCATCTTTGACCAATCATTTTGCTGGCTGAAACGACCCTACTGACATGCAACTGAGCATTGTTTTGGGGGTGGGCATAAGTTCACACTCACACCTTGATTAAAAATATACTGAAGTGGTCCACACACAGCTCTTAGTGCGGCATGGATCACAGATGCATGTTGTGTAACGGTTGTACCTGGTAAACCTGAGCGGCAGACATTTATTGTATGCACATAAATAAAAGAAAGGTATTAGCATCCTTTATTCATGAAAGTACCTACATATATCCCTGTGAATATAGGGGAAACCCAGATGTGTCCTAACCTGTGAGGTGTCAGGAGATAGAAGAAGACTAGATAGAAGTGTTGGACACAGTACTGCAGACTAGACAAGCATTTTTTTATGCTGGCTATGTCCTTTTTAATAATCCTATTTAAAACCATATAATCTCTATAAATACAGTAGTCATTAGTAATTAATAACCCAATATAATACTTACTGCACACAAAGCAACAAGGCGGCATATTACCAGAAGCAATTCAACTCAGGAGCATAGTCAAGTATGTTTTATTTACCTGTGTTAATGACGAATTGACTCTCTCTCCCAAGGTATACGTGGAAGCGCAACATCAGTCAACACCGAGAAGAGCTTGGGCTACTGCTGACATAACTTGAAGCAATATCCTAACCATGTCTTTATGGACTTCGCTTTATGCACAAGGGCACAGTCATGCTGGAACAGCAAAGTTGGAAGCGCCCAATTGGCTAAAATGTCTTGGTATCCTGTAGCATTAAGATTACCCTTCACTGGAACTAAGGGGCCAAGCCCAAACCCTGAGGAACACCTGAACTCAATAACTAGTAGGGGTGTCCACTGACTTTTGGCCATATAGTGTATAATAGAGTGGATGGGTTTGTATTATCACCAAGGTTTATACCTTTCACTGCCCTAAACCCTTATTGATTGGTTATTGGCTGATTCTATATCTAATGTTCTCTACGTCTGTTGTTTACACGTGGGCATTTTATTCCTCCTCCCGTTTCATTTGCGATGCAGTGTGCGCCGCCGTGTTCACATCTATGACCGTTCAAAACCATTGATTTCAATCAGAAATCCCAATCTATCTATTGAAATTCTGCATCAGTACTCAGACTCACAAAACTGGAAATGTGCCCGCACCGACGCCAGCCAGCTCTATCTTCAACAGGCGTGCAAACATCTGTAAGAACCAAGATCCGTATCACTGCTGAGTCTATTTAAGGTAATAGCTTCCCCTGGCACAGGCCATCTGACAGAGCTAATTACGATAAAGTCTCGGCTGGGAGGTTTAGCAGTCTGCCTGAGAAGCCTTAAACACAGAGAAACAGGCTGCTTTTTTCCAGGGGAAAAGGCTTTTTTTCAATGTTTTTCCTCTCAAATCACTGTTCCGTTGCTTAACCACTCTGAATTCCCAATCGGAGGCCTTCCTCATTAAGAGGATGGAAGCTTCCTCTTCCTCCTCCCCAGCATGATGGCGGGCGTGGGGAGCCGCTTGATTGACAGGTGCGACATTTTTGACGTTGGCTTCTCTCCCAGGTGTACCATTTTCTCACCGGTTTGCATTTGTATACTCTCTCTCTCTCACACACACACATACACACACATGGGGATGACTATGTGTGACTACTTACAACCATGCATACAAACACACACAGCCACAGGGCTATCGTGTGTTTACCTGTCCCTGCAAAAACAGGAAACTGTAAAAGGCAAGCGGGACACTAAAAATATAATGGGAAGGTTTGTGATGTTGACAAATATCTTTTATTTAATTCTGTGTGTGTGTGTGTGTGTGTGTGTGTGTGTGTGTGATTTCTTGGAGCTTTAAAGGCAGGGTTAGTCTGAAATCTCTGTTAAAAATACCTTTTTATATATATATATATATATGTGTGTGTGTGTGTGTGTGTATGTGTGTGTGTGAGCGTGAGTGAGTGAATGTGTGTGTGACTATATGGCTCTGTGAGACTGCCTCTATTGTAAGTTTGTTCATTTCAGAGTTATTGAGTCGTGTGGAGAGAGTGTGTTTGCATTTCCTGTGACGACTGGAAGCTTCAAAATTAAAGCTGTTGTTCCCCTGCTCTCCATCCTCTCCACAGCGGCAGCATACAGGGACACACACACACACACACACACACACACACACACACACACACACACACACATGCACAATGTTGTACTCAGGACGTAAAAGAATACTGACCTGGAAAAAAACACTAAATTAAAAAACAAAAACAACCATCATTCTCTGTGAAAAAGTGTTTTCAATCCACCATTGCTGGTAAATCCTATTAAAACTGAGAAAGACAAAAACAAAACAAAAAAATCCTTCCCTCTGAGCCAAATTGAGTAAAGAAAAAAAAAGAAAATATGTGAATAAATGAATAAATCCAATAGAAAAACAATCTTCCTCCTACCTCCAGATTACACGCTTATCCGCTCAAGTTTTGGGATGTGGCGGACAGCGAAACTGTGTGGAACAATCCAATTCTGTTAAGGAGTCTTTGAGGAGAGAGAGGTAAAGTCATTTCAACTTTGTTACAGGTAGGTAGGTACAGTATGTGAACACACACACACACACCAACCAACAGTTTAGGTGTGCCCTGTCTTTCTTGGGGTACGGGACACGACAAAAAGTGACCATCTTGACGCACTCGGTTGAGTAGTCCCCCTGGGTACTGTCCCATGTATATACTACAGTACAAAACCATCAGAAAGTTAAATAATTAAATCCTATCATGACGTGTAAGAGTGGTGTGTGTGTGTGTGTGTGTCTCTCTATCATACTGGAGAGCTGCTAATATCAATGTCCTCTGACTGAATCTGACATCTGGTCTGGATACCATGGTAACGGTATCCAACAGGGCAACCAGAATCACCCCGCTGTGTCATAGTATCACTTCTCCCGTCCACATGCACATACACAGAGCAGCAGACCATCTGTTCTCTCTCACAACCCAAACACCACACATTTATTTCAAGTGGGCAGAGTATTATTTCGCAAAGAGAGCAGTTTTTTTTAAATGTTTTTTCTTTTTTTTTGTCCGCCCACTGTTTTCTATCTCTGCGACCACATCAGCTGCAGTCTGAGATGGGTAATTGAATTAGTGGGCTGGAGACAACTTGGATTACTGGTTTAAAAGGACAGCATATCATGCACTCTGCCAGCAGTAGAAATGAGTGAATCATGTCTAATAAATAGTTTGCAAGAGAAATAAGTGCATGCTCCCTACAAAATAGTTTCCTACGATGGTACCCAACAAGTAAATGTGATGCCAACTCTGGGAATTCCCGACCTACCAGTACCCGCCTACCAGAATGTTGGCTTTCATAAAACATGGACACCTTTGGGTCGTGGTTGGCTGACTGTTAGTCTTCCACACCTGTCTTCTGTCACATTTGTCAGTCTGATTGACGACTAATTCATCACACTGGATCTGCCCTGGACCAGTTCCAGCTGTATCGCTCATGCCAGTTGACAACTAGGTCACATCATCTACCGTCTGGTTGCCGTCAGAAACCACCGGATTACTCTGGGTGGTTTAACAGGAGATTCACGTGTGTGATGACAGGCAAGTGTCAAAGGATGCGGCGCCAGACTTCTTGCCCTTCAGTATTTTCTCTCCGGGTATTCTTGTCATCGCGTTGGGTCGATGGCTAGACCTCCTCCACGCCCAGTTACCATCATATCGGTGACATCACCACTTGGGGTTCCCGGGGTTGCGTATGGGGACCGCCAGGGTTTAAGGTTAGGTATTAAAAAAAAAAAAAAAACTTCCTCTTACTCTTACAATTTTATGTCATTAATCTGTGATGTTCAATGTATTCCAGGAGATATTTTGTGAAGTGTTGTAATTTACTTTTTTGGTGTACCCACTCTTGCCTCGTCAACATCTGCTTCACTGAGCGGACTGACTTTTGAACCACCCGAGAGAACAGGCATGACCTTGTTGCATTCAGCTGCTGGTTATACGTGTAGGTGGAGAGAACAATAGAAAGAACAAAAGAAAGAACAAAGCTCAACATGCCTTCTGGGTGCATTGCATTATGGTCTATTGAGGCTACTGTTGAGAGAAATTGGTAGCGCTGTTTCTTCTATGATGGATTTCTCCCTCTGTGACTGTTGAACACCGGTGCAAGACCTTGATTTTTTATTTTGAAGGAATGAAACCAAAACCTGACGTTTAATATTGATGTTTTAGATTGCTGAAGATTCTTCTACTATCAAACTCCATTGTTACTGCACTCATAGGAAAACCACCAAGCAACAAAATGGATGCAGAAATGCAAGGCACATTGCCAACAGTGTTAAAGTGTTTTAGCGTGGATGTAAAGTCTGAGGTCATTGACATTGATTTTAGCTAACAGCTAGCTAGCGAACAATGTTGATCAATATAGCAACTTGCCATGCGGACTTCATCCATGACACCAAACAGCTTATCTCTTCCACTTTTCATTGATTGTCCAGGCTTCAGGGCTGCCAGAGATGAGTGAACCTATCGTTAAGTTAAGTTAGATCCCTGTTATACCAAACCTGGCAGCTTCTTTTGTTTCATTCTCCATCCATGCGATCAGATGAGATACAAAAAAAAAGTGTTGTTGCTTTGTATTGTCGTCATTGCGTTTTTGCTTGGAAGGCACGTCTACGGAACAACTCCACCTAGAAACAGATGCTTATTGGCTTGAATAGCAGCCTATTCACTGAAATCACCAATAAGGGAAGCAGATCCAGACGATGAATCACAAATTAATTCCTGAGTAGGATTTTTTTTTTTTCGGACAAAATGACAGGTCTGCCAATGCAACTCAGCCACAGCAAATTGTGAAAGATGTTTTTTGGGAGAAAGCTATACACTGTTTTGAGTAAGTTCGATGGGGCCTAGGGTCGTGAAACTCGCTCCAACTCTTACACAGAACAACTTCCAGTAAGTGAGCAGGTGGGGTTTCGGTGTCTGGCTCGAGGACCCTTGGCTGTTGAAGGACACATATTTCCTGTTGCGGGATTCAAACCTGTGACTTTTCCCTTATGGATCAGTCCCTCCATCCACTAGGGCCCCCCTGCCACCTTGACAACATCCTGCGACAACCGTGCTTTGTAAAAACACACCCCTCCTGGCCACTAAGCTTATTATTTGTGCTGTAAATAAGAATTGGCATGGCTATTATGTTTCTGCCAGGTTTATATTTACTGTTTTTTTTTTCTCAACATGTCAACCCCGGCATTGTTGGAGCAATTCAAGGCATACAGAACAGGCTGCAAGAACATCACTCAAATGAGTACACACACAGAGGTACATGGACATACGTTAGAAAACACACGTACAAGTACAGACAAGAACACATTCACGAGACACAGCCACACATTTTTTTTATTCCCCTCCATCTGTACGAGGGAACGCCATCCTCCGGTAAATGATGTCATTGTCCTTTCACTTTGCCTTCAGCGGTATCGATTGTTCCTCTCCAACGAGAATGGATTCACTGATGCAGTTGACTGTTTCTTTCTTAGCTCTCATGTATTTTTGAAGGTTGGACATCTGGTGGGTTGTGGGGTTGTTACAGGGAGACAGAGAGGGGGATTCTGAAAACCCCTGACCAGTTTGCTCTGCTTCTCTCTCTCATTCACTCTCTTTCACTCTCTGCTCCATTTTCCCTTCTTTCCCTCTCTCTCTCTCTCTCTCTCTCTCACACTCTCTCCATTGTTTCTCCCATCAGCATCTCCTCTGCATGGGGAGAACAGTGTACTGCTGAGAGAGGGGTTTTGGGCAAGCGGAGGGGGCTGTGTAGCATTGTATGCCCAAGCAAAAAAAAAAAAAAAAAAAAAATCAATGAGCAGAATGTGTTAACATCAAAATGGGGAAAGGTGTTTTTCTCTGTGTCAGGGCCAAGTGATACGCTGAATACAGGGTTTTATACAGGCTTAAGAGAAAAACACCACGGGAGCTGAGAACAGAAAAATGTCTTCATGTTACCAGTGCACACGTACATTACATGCTGTCAGAGCAGAATATACATACTGTCCATGTCTGCAGAAACCTTTTATGTCCAAAATACAAATCTTTCAGGAATTGAGTTTCTCAAAAGGCTCCCATGGATTTTGATGTTTCGCAATGTTTTGGCCTGGTCCCAGTGCTATGCTATGCTATGCACAATATTGATGTCAGTTACAGAAAAATATGGGAAAAAGATACAGAAAAAAATATAGAGCAACCTGCCTGAATGCTACTCCGTCCATGTATGCACATCCACATGCAATGGTGAGGATGTGCTAGTCATTACGTGTGGATATGCAATAATTCACATTTGAAGTTTGGGCTTATGGAACATATATGGACATAATCAATCATCGAGATTGAGATTTCACCCTCAAGAATCATTAGCAATCTGAAATTTCTCCTCAGGGATTAATAATGCATCTGTTCATCTATCAAATCTATCCATCCATCCATACATCTATCAATCATTTAGTGCAGAACCTTCCAGATAATCTGTAAAATGATTAGCCAGGCTCAACACGCAACAGGTTACCTCGTCACATCTCTGAAAAGCACAACCACTCAATCTACACATTTGCAAAACATTCCTTTATTATAAATAAATCTTCTTTTTGTATAAAAACTGGCATGCTTCAACCATGGCATTTTACAGGTTCACAACCCAAAGGCTACAACTCGGTTAGCCAAGACAGCAGGAGGAAACACACTCATCTCAGTATGCAAGGGCGATCCATCAGACAACGGTGAGACAAGAATGAAAAAATCGTCACAACCACAAAAATACTTACAAGTAGAGAATAACAACAAACATGTTCGAGTCTCATGGGTTTTCTGTTATTTTTCTCTTTTTAAATATATTTTAAAATTGTATCTCTTAAATCTCTTTCCCGCCCCTACGTCTGCCCTTTTTTTAATATAATGTCTACATGGTTTAATTTTTTAAGTGTTTTTTTTTAGGATTTTTGTTTGTTTTTTTGTAGGTTTTTACATTTTTTTTATGTCAACCACAGTGTCCTGTGGCATTTCACTTTTTTCAGGTTGTCTCTCTTTTTTTTTTTTCAAAACAGTTAAGTTCATGGTAGGACCAATGAGCTGTGAGCAGCAGGAAAGCAGGCACACTGATTGGCTGTTTGTGTGGTCCCGCCACTCAGTGGTCATAGGTTTGATGCGGAACAATACAAAATGTCTCATGCTTGGTTTCCAATGGGAGCCCTGTCTGTCCGTCAGTTCTTCGGCCAATCAGCTGGGGAGCGACAGTTCCTTCTTTGGGATGGCCCTGCTCCAAGACACGCCCCCTCTTCTGTCCAATCCCCTTCTTCATTTTCTCTGGTCCCTTCAGATGGCATGATTACTGTAGCTGACATATGTCGTCTTAGTTGATGAAGCTGGACAAAGAGGGAAACAGAGAAAGAAGGAAGGAAGGAGAAGGGGAAGTAGAGATATAGAGGGGATGATGAGGTGAGTAGCATTATTGAGGGAGGGGAAAAGGGAGGGAAGGAAAGAGATAGGGTGGCAGAACGATAGAGAAAAAGAAGAAAAGAAAAGATGGGGCGAGAAAAGGATGGAGAATAAAGAAAGGAGAGTAAAGAGGGAGGGAAGGAAGAGAGGAGATAGAGTGAGGGAGGGGTGGGGGAAAGAGAGATGACGTGAAACGGAGCAAAAGAAGGACGAAGCAGGGAGCGAAAGGGAACGAAAGAATGAGAGACAAAGAGAGAGAGATCAGATATTGCCATAGACAGTCATGAAACAGCGTCACATCCACAGTCCACCTGAGTTGTCGGAGCTTTTTGTCAAAGCCATTATGCCTTGTGTCCCCTCAAGCATTCCATGCTAAATGTCAATGTTTTTGCAGCAACCACAGGCCTCTAACTGTGCAATTGTTATACTCTGATGCTTTCATACGAGCCTTTCATTTTGTTCTTTCTTTCACTCGGCCCCGCCACCACACTGCTGGAATAATGAAGAAAAAAAAACAAAGAAAAGAGTGCATGCAATGTCACACTTTCTTCAGACTTGAGATAAAAAATACCCAAAGCTTTTTTTACTGATATTTTCTCTTGAGCAAAATGTCGGTGCTAAAAAAAGCGGTGACTTTTTCCACACAGACTTTGCCTGTCACCGCTGCATAAACGAATTGTTCCCTGCTACATATGAAACTTAGTAATTTGGAAACTTTTTAGAAAATGAACTACCCACTGAGATGACTAAGCCATTTGGCTAATGACTAAATAAATGAACTGTGACCTGCTTCCTCCACCGATGCTAGCAAAGTGCTGACAGGAAAACACAAACCGATCTGTAACAGGGGTGTGTTATGCACCTGCACATCCAGACACCTGTACAGAAGCAGGAGTGCAGCGTGGCTGCACATATGCAAGCGCTTGTGTATTCCCAGACACACAGAAATTCACACACATACACACTTCAATCACACAAACTCACTCACACTCAGAGACGCAGACTCATACAAAAACACACATGCACACCACAGATATGTACATGCACACACACACACACACACACACACACACCCTCTCCTGTCATTTCATTCGCAGATTGCTGACAACTGAGAGCTAGCTCAACACAAAGCTAAGCTTTGAAGTGGATGTGAGCTGTGCTTCAATGTCACTGCTGGGAGGAAAAGCATTCAATAAACCATGCTATTTAAAAACGAGTCATTGTTGCAACTTCGCCGTGTGCAAAAATTCAACCGTAAAATGAAATGTGTACTTCATCAATGTAGAAACGCTTCATGTGGACTGCATGTCTCGTCATAAACCTTCAAATTGTTTGTTCACTGTAGCATCTCCTGTATGTAGAGGTATAAAACCTCACTGTGCCCTCACTCGTCTACTTGCTCTTCGTTCAGCCTTGACCTCTGCTCGTGTATTTAAGTGTTGTTTTATATGGAATTGTGTATTAAAACTATATTACGTACGCGATCATGTAGTTTATTATATGTATAGTTATAAAAAATTGTGTTCTCTTACTCACTGTTGGTCTCCATGCTCTCACACAGTTCAGTCTTCACCTCTCCGTTGGGCCGGTCTCCTCCCTTCTGGCTCAGTTTCCCGGACATGGTGGCTGCTGTCACAATGGCCTGTGTTAAAATGCATTAACAATCATCAAAAAAAAACAGCTGCTCACTCTTGATGAATATTATATATATATATACAGTGGTGGCCAAAATTGTTAGAACACCTGACAGATCTGAAAATATTGACCTTTTCTTGCCTCCAAAACATGATTTCATTTCATAATGTTCATGAAACATGCAGATGGTTGCTCTGAGCACAACAAATATCAGATGAAGTGAGTCCTACTGTTTTTATCCACTTTTAACTTTAATATTTGGTATGTCCACCTTTTGCAGCAATTCAAAAGAATCACACAGCTGTGTCCTAAGACTCTTGCATCACCATCAATTTAACCACCATCACACCTGACAATGATTACACAAGTAATTTGGCTTCTTCTGTGAAGGAACATGATTGTGTGACATTGACAGTGAAATAGGCCTAGCTTGTTTTTTGTAAGGAAAATGACTGTAAATCTCCGTATGATGGCTCTATTCTATGGTTTATAGAGCATAATGATGACTTTGTATATATTTCATTCGTTTTATGGGTATTTTAATGGCCAATTGAACAAAAACAACTGAAACCTCTTAAATGTATGCCAAGTGTTCTAATAATTTTGGCCACCACTGTATATTGGAATGGAAATTAAAGTTATGAGACTGATAATATTTCACCATCCAAAGCCCACTTCACCTTGAAGCTGCGTTTTCGTTTGGGTACATTCTGCTCAGGGTGGAAGAGGATGACGTAGACCTTGGGCATGTAGAGCATCCCCAGAGACACGGAGGCAGACAGGCTGAGAGAAATAGTCAGGGTGGTGGTCTGGATATACATCTACAAAGAGAGAGACGGACAGATAGAGAGAGTGTCATTTATCACATTTCAAGTTGTCAGAGATCGTCTGGTGAGTCCAAGATCCAGAAGACGTCTGATGAGAGAAAGAGGGAGAAAGGACAGATGGGTAGAGGAGGAAGAGAAGGGGGTAAGGATGATCTAACGAGAGAGAATGAAAGAATGAATCGAATCAAAATTGCATCAGCGACGACTACGAAGGCACGAGCAGGCAGAAGGACGAAGCAGGGAGGGAAGGAATGAGAGACAAAGAGGGAGAGGCAGAGGATTGGAGATGGGCAGAGAAAGAGAAGATGAAGAGAGAGAGAGTGAGATCAGATATTGCCATAGACAGTCATGAAACAGCGTCACATCCACAGTCCACCTGAGTTGTCGGAGCTTTTTGTCAAAGCCATTATGCCTTGTGTCCCCTCAAGCATTCCATGCTAAATGTCAATGTTTTTGCAGCAACCACAGGCCTCTAACTGTGCAATTGTTATACTCTGATGCTTTCATACGAGCCTTTCATTTTGTTCCTTTCTTTCACTCGGCCCCGCCACCACACTGCTGGAATAATGAAAATAATAATGAAGAAAAAAGAAAAAAAGAGTGCATGCAATGTCACACTTCTTTCAGACTTGAGAGGAAAAATACCCAAAGCTTTTTTCATTGATATTTTCTGGAGAGAACACTCTTGAGCAAAATGTCAGTGCTAAAAAAAAAACCAACGGTGACTTTGCCAGGTAGCTCAAACAGTATTTGAAATAATTCTTAGCATTAGTTGTAACCCACTGGCACTAGATGGGTGGGGGTTATTATTATTATCAGGACGACTCAGATAGCATTAGCTACGTTGTCAATCGTAATTCATATTCAGGAGATTGTCTAAACTTTCTGGCTAGCATACAATACAATATGATACAATACAATATAAATTATTGTCCTCGTGGGGAAATTTGTCTTGGACTCAAGTATTGCACACATATAACTGCCTCCATAATAAAAGCAAACAACATATAACAAGCAGCACATACTGTAGTAAAACACCAATTCCACATATTGCACATTCCATATATTGCACATATCAACCAACGATAAGAACACCATGGAGCTATTGAACAACCCTTACATCCTACCCCTACATAACATAATTTTAAATTTTAATTTTGGTAGGCACAAATGAGTTTTTAAAACGGTTGAGTTTACATCTGGGTACTCTATATCGTCTGCCCGAGGGTAAGAGCTCATACTCGGTGTGGAGAATATGAGATGGGTCAGACAGTATTCTCAGTGCTTGCTTAAAAACATAAATGGACCGGAGGGACTGGTGTTCCTTCCTCCCCATAACCTTCATGGCAGTCTGTGTAAGCTTAGATTTCAACTTTACATTGAGATTGCCATACCGTGCTGACATCCCATACCTAACTATGCTGTGTAAAACAGCCTAGGTAAAATAAAAACATAATCCTCTGGTCCACCCCATGCACCCTGAGCCTGCGCAATAAGTATAATCTCTGCTGTAAACGAGAACACAAACTTTCAATGTGGGCATTCCAGCTAAAGGTATTATCTAAGTGAACACCAAGGTATTTGCTGTACATCGCTGTATGTGGCCCATCCCCCGCCTTAAGGTCTTAAAGTAATACAGCAAGATTTTGGGGAGATTGTCCCTGGTCAAGTTAGCATGGAGCGCCACAGCAAACAATCTACCAAAACCCGGTGCGTTCTTTTAATCATTGAGTTGAGAGAGTTGAGTTGATTGAAGTCAGATGCAACACCACGCAGACAGACAGGCGGACAGACACACATTGCACTGTGTGCTAAACTAGGTGGTGGTCCTTAGTGGATTGAGGGACAGCTATAATGACACATAGGCAGTCATTCAGACATGCAATGTACACTCTGCTGAATTTGACCACATCGAGCAGGTTGGAGGACAGCTATAATGACACACAAGCAGGCAGTCAGGCAGGCAGGCAGACACACACACACACACACACACACACACACACACACACACACACACACACACACACACACACACACACACACACACACACACACACACACACACACACACACACATACACCGGACTGGATACTAGTCCTTAGGTCTTTAGTGAGAGTAGTTTGGAGGAGGACAGCTCCAATGACAGGCTTCACCCACTCCTGTGACAAGCACTGAAAACATAGGGCTTATCAGGCAAACACAGAGAGAGAGAGAAAGAGAGAGAGAGAGAGAGTTCGGAAGGAGAGAGGGAGGGCAGGAGATGGAGAGAGATAGGGAAAGAGAGGGAGAAATAGTAGAGATGGAGGAGGAGAGGAAGGGAAAGAGAGAGAGGGGAGGAAGACAGAGAAAAGCGAAAAAGACATCAAGAGATGGGGAAAGTGAGAGAAAGGTGAGCGATGGAGAGAATGATTAAGTTATAGAGAGAGAGAGAGAGAGACAGGGAGCCACTACACCGGCCGACCCTACATTGTCAAAAACTGAACAGTTCCAGATTGAGGCAACGCTGACAACTACAGCCTGACGAGAAGCAGAAAGTACAACGGGGGGAAGGTGAGGCTGCATCATTAGCTCTGCAGTCGCTCTACACCCTGGAGTTTCCAAAAAAACGCCACCGGTGATGCAGTGTTAGACGGGACGTACGGCCATGTTAGGATGTGCAGCTGAGGTTACAACAGTCCTAAAGGAAAACCGCCATGTAGAGAGTCACTTTTGCGCTGGTGACATATGGGTAAAGGGGTAAGGTGTGCCGTACGTCCACATACCAGCCAGCAGGATGCTACGCTTTTTCTGTTGGCCTTTGCCGGAGGACGGCAGAGGAGAAATGTCACCAGGGAATCTTGAGACTCTCTCTGTCTTCCTAAAATGATCTGGAGTTGAGAGAGCTGAACCGTCTGTTACCGTCTGGCGAACGGTACCGGAGCATCGGCTCTCGGACCGACCCCCTGAGCCATGAGACTGCTGAACAGCTGACCGGTCAATCATTGACTCTACCACCCACCCCTGCCAGTCATCCTGTACTTATATATACTCTTTTTTTATATATATATTTGTTTTTATTGTTATTTGATTCTAGCGTTTTTGCACTGTAGGTAAGGCTTGTAAGTTAGCATTTCACTGTATAGAACACACCTGCTGTATTCACTACTTGTGACAAATAAACTTGACTTTGGTTTCAGACTCCTATTGGTGCATGATGACAGGTAAATCTGATCAATAAAACCATGCGTACGTGCTGGTACTCAAATCTACGCCAACCATGAAAGCCCCTCCACCCGAGCACCTATGAAGAGCTAGCACATTTGTTTTGCGATAACGACGGGCTCCGCTTATTACAAGCCATTTACTAAATATTAGACTAAATATTGATTCAAAATGATGACAGGGTGAAGCAATTTACGAGGTTCTTCAAAAACATAGCAACATCTGTAGCAAGCATCCATCCACAGAAAGCAGAATGGTAACCATGGTTACGTAAATAAATCCAATGCAGTAGTATATAGAGAAATGGTGCTTAAACAATGTGCTTTATTATGAAAAAGCCAGAGTATGTGTTGTCTTACCGTAATACATAGATGGAAAACTTGTAAAACTTGATAGCAAGGTGGACAGGACAACAGCCCAACACACACACACACACACACACACACACACACACACACACACACACACACACACACACACACACACACACACACACACACACACACACACACACACACACACACACACACACACAGCCCTGACCATTGTAATTGGAGAATAAGAGCACAAACACAAGGATTGCTATGGGAGACATGGACATTTGTAGATTAGTTGTTGGGATGAGACTGTGTGGTGTTGGTATGTCTAGGTGCATGTCTTGTGGTGGATAGTTGTGTGTGGAGTGTGTGTGTCTGTGTGTGTGTGTGTTTGAGATAACACACACACACACCTACCTGCCTGAAGGTATAAGGTGAGAACACCGACAACAGCCAACGGGAAGAGCAGCACACCACCAATAAATTGGACACAAATGGAAGCAGGCACCCACACACACACACACACACACACACACTTTTTTTCATTTCAGGATGATATCACTGTCCTAACATCAGAGAGGGGGGTTGCCCCAGGGGTAAAGAGCTCCCCCACAGGCTCTGATAGTCGGGCAACCATCACCTTCTACCTGACGACTCACCAATCACTGTGAATTGAATCGAAATGACGCCAGCATCGATGAGTGGAGAGAAACAGACAACCCCCAGAAGAATGAAAGAGAGAAAGCGAGAAACAGAATTGAGAGGTTGAAATACAGAATAACAGTGAGAATGAGAGTCGAGGAGATAAAGTGCAAGAGGGAGAGAGAGAGAGCGAGAGAAGAGAGAATCCCCTCAGCAGTAAATTTGCTATTATCCAAACAGCAGCAGGTCTGAAGATAGTCGCTTCCATTACACTGAGTCCAAAAAAAGGGGTTAGCGCTGCAGGTCACATACACATGGTTTCGGCAAATGCATTCAGACCGAAACCGTCCTTTGCCGCCTTGCTGTTCACAGCTGATATGTGTGCATTAGACGAGTGCGCCGCGATCGGCGTGTATATTTACTTCCTAGGCCTTTTTTTTCTCGAAAATCACTCCGGGAAAGGAGACGATTATACCTGCGACCGGCCGCGTTGCATGACCCCTCTTAAGGTTTAAAACTTTAAGGTTTAAAAGAGAGTCAGAGAGAGAGAGGGCGATATAGCTAGTGGGTAATGTTTAATACATGGGTAGAGAAAAGGGAGAAAGAGGATTGGAGCAGATAGAGGAGATATACTCGGCTATGTGCTGTGCTCTTATTCTTGTGATCTGAAGGAAGTGATGTACAGGTCAACTTTTTGGTCAATGCCAGCAGGCAACATTGCCCAAGTTGACCGAGCATTGTGACTTGGATTACATAGGATTACCTTTTTATTGTCATTTATTTTTTCATTTCAGTTTGGTGGGAACACTGCTTATCTAATGGTTTGCATCTACTAGGCACCTCTTTATTTAGCAAGCAGCACTAAACTACGACTCTACTGATTCTACTCTATTCTACCATTTCAAAGTGCTGTGCTGTTTTGACAAAAGCCGATATGCTTTTCACTTCCGACTAACTCTCGGAGCTGAAAACATGCTAAGAAACGTAAGGAATCGCTCACTAAAAGTGGAAGCAGGCGCACGAGGCAGGTTGAGAGAAAGTGGATGCGACAAAAAGGTAAATGACAGCACAACCAAAGAGGAATGAAAGCGAGACAGAGCCGTCGATCTATTAGCACGGTTCTATTTCGGTGTCATGGATTATGGGGATTTGTGTCGCCTGCCTGCTCAGACCACGTCGAAAGCGCACCTAAGTTCCGTGCTATTTCTGTGAACGAATGACACGAGAACAGTTCCTATTCAAAAGCTTACCAACCTGTTTTGTGGATCATATGTTGGCCAATTTGACTTTTGATATAAAATCCCTCAAGCAGGATAAAAAAAACAACAACAACATTTTCACGCTAACTATATAGACGTGGGGCGGGGGTGTGAGTAATTGTCATTCAACGTGTCAGCATGTGAAGTGACGCACGGAGAACACTGAAGAGAATTTCAGTATTTCCATGAAAGCTTTTACTTCATAATAGTCCTGCTGAGCGTATATTCGCTCATCACGACAACAGTTTCTGCTTGGGAGAAGCTTTTGTGGCAGAGCCCATCCAGACTGTTTATCCTCCATCACAAGTTGCCAGAGGACCGTGGCGCACACTGCACTGGTTTTAAAGGGAAGGAAAAAAGGTGATTGATTGTAATTGGCTCACCACACCTAATGATAATGTATTTCTCCTAATCCAGCCCTGTTTCCAACTCCAGGTGCACTTCACTCCTCTGGCCACAAAATGATCAAAAATTAGTTGCCATGCCCTGTGCGCATTTAACTGTGCTTTGAGGTTGCAATTCTCATGCCTTGGGCCTCATTCACAAATTTCACACATTTACTTAAATTCTTTGTAAAGTTTTCGTATTTATGTGCGTCCAAAAAAACATGGGATCCATGAAACATGCTGAAAACCTTGATTTGTGCGTCTAATACACCTGCATACAACAAAGGGAATACATGTCCTGTTCAACACTATAAAAGGCGTGCAGTCGTGTGCAGGTTAACCGCGGCCATAAGAGGGAAAAAGATTAACTCTGCAGAGTATGAAATTGAAGTTTTGCGTGCAACGTTTTCAAAAGCATCAGCAGTGGAGTCACAAGAACTGATGAAAGCAAAGCATGGCAAGAAATGATTAACGCTGTCAATGCTGTTTCAACAGAAACAGACACACACTAGATCAGACCACCATGAACAGAACATAAATCTAACACTCTGGTCTTCAGCTTTTCAGCATTCACAAAAATGAATGCAAAAAAAACAAACAGTATTTGACTGTATTTTCACTCTGCATGTGCAAAGCTGTGATTCCCACTGTGCCTAATTTGAAGGTTCAAATGAAGCAGCGGGCTTTGTGCTCATTTGACTCCACTGGCTTCAACCAAGTAGCCAACTTGCTGCCATGTGTGGCTGAATTTGCACTTCCCCGTAGTTGGCTGTGGCAGTTGGCCGTGGAACTCGGAAAGAAACGACCTCCGACATGGAAAATTGTAATAGAACATCATTCAAGTTGGAATTCCCAGTAGGAAACTCGGGCAAGATCCAACTGGTCCGAGTTCACCAATATAATAACACCTGACATCACAGCAATATAGTGGCGCACACTGTGAACACAATTCCCTTTGCATCAATTTTTACTTCATATGTCGTTTTTGTTATGAAAACATGTTGACACAAATGACAACATGAATGAACAGATCACAGAACCGCCTTGATCCCGGTCCAAAAAAAGATTGCCGACCTCTTAAGTTAAGTAACGGTACTTTCAGTTGCACCAACTGAAAATAAAACTCCTTATTTATTTCTGCTAAATAAATGTAAAAAAAAAATGTAACACAGACTTGTCTGGCACAAGCTACAGTAACCGACACTACTAGCGTAAGAAAATAAAAAAACAATGTCAATAATAACTGTGGCACTATCAACTGTCAAAATATAATTTCTTAAATACAAAACTCCTCACTGTCTCCTGTCACTGTCATCACTCCCCGGGCGCCAGGTTCCAGAATGGTTACCACGGTTACACCTGTGATGATAATACCTATATATGATTCAATATGGAGGGTTACATGTGTAATACAAATTACATTTGAGCATGACAAAACAAACAACTTCTGGAGTTTTCTCCCCACACATTTTGCACCTGTCACCAACAGTGCTCAGGTGCACATAGGCCCTGCTATCATGGGTAAACAGTTGTTGCCAATTAAAATGGAAATAACTGCGGGGTAGATAGTGATGCAGTTCAGCACGTTACTTGTTTAACTAATTCCAATGTTTTTAAGTTGAGTCAGGTTGAGGCTTGATGCAGCAAAATGGTATGAATACGTGGAGCAATGTGAATGGCTGCAGACAAGCATGCATTCACACAAATTGAAATCAAAACGTGTGGCGTACAAGTGCGCGCGCACACACACACACACACACACACACGGCAGGGCCCGTGTTTGATGTGCTTATGTTTGATAAAGCAAGACATCATACATTCTCAGATATTACTCTTCTGTGATTATTGCAACTCCTTTCATATGTACTACAGAGCAAGGAAAGGGTGGTGAAATCAAAACAGCTCTACCTAGCAACATGACACACACACACACACACACAGGAAGAGAGAGAGAGACAGACAGAAAGAAAGAAAGAAAAGAAAGAAAGAAAGAGAGAAAAACAAAAAGAGTAGGAATAAGAGGGAGAGAGATAAAACAAAAGGAGGTAAGAAAGGAAGTATGGAAGTGAGAAAGAGCGAAGGATTGAGAGGGCAAACGTATGCTAGCAGAGAAATAGACTTAGAAGAAGAGGAAGAAGAACGAAGAAGAAAGAGCCAAAGAGTCAGTCTCTTCCAAGGAGACAGAGACAGAGGGATGACAAAGTAATGTATTAGAAGGGTGTTTATTTTCTCTGAACTGAGGAACAAATTCTTCACCGGTTACCGTGGGCGTTGTGTTTCTGAGAAGAGTGTTCTCAGACACTCTGAAACACACACGTAAACACACACACACACACAAACAAGTATCCAACGTATTGAGCATGCACACTTGTCTCGCAGTGTCTCTGCACATACACAGATACACACTCTTGCACGTGCATACAAGCGCGCGTGCATACACACACACACACACACACAGAGGCCTATCACCACTCTGATGATAGAAACTGCGTCAGCCTGTTTTCTCTATATTGCACGACTACAACAGAATCACGCCGCTGCCTAACATCTGTGAGGTCGAAGGGGGAGAGAGAGAGAGACATAGTTGTCTATGAAACAGAGAGAGAGAGAGGGGGGGATGATAGAGGATGAGAAACAGGGGAGGAGAATAGAGTAGTGGGGAGAAATGGAAGAGACTCTCCCACCCTCCCTCCCTCTCCTTGTCTTTCCTTCTCTTCCTCCCATGCTATCTCTAATCACTGGCACTGACACTCTCCAAATTCCTTTCCTTCTTCTCTCTCTCTCTCTTCTCTCGCCATCTCTTCTCTGTTGCCTCTCTGTCTTCTTTTCAATATTCCTCTCTCCAGCTCTCTCCGTTTATCGGTTTGTTTTCCTCCCCCTCTACATGTCCCCCTTCTTTCTCTCTCTCTCCTTTCCCCTGCCTCTCCATCTCCAACTCTTTATTTCTCTCCATTTCTATTCTATTCTCCTCTCTCTTTGTCTCTCCATCTCATCGCTCTACCGTTCAGCATTCTAGCGCCTCTGCATGTTGATAATTCATTTAGGTGTCCTTGATAAGGGCCTGTCCTAAAAGAGCCGTTTTATGAGCCGGGTGACTTTACAGATCGCCCGAGGGTCCTAAACTCACTCACACTGCCATTTAGAGTCAAAACCTCCTACGTGTTTGTGTGTCTCTCTCTGTGGGTCTAATTGACACCTCCTGTTCCTCTCCACTCACACCATGGGACCCATCATCATTTTAATCACCTGAGCCATGGGAGGGTGAGATGTTTTTTTCTTTACTTTGTCTCGTCCCTTCTGATCATGAAGAGGGGTTTCAGTCACTATTCACCAAGGACAAAGGAAGAAGAAAGCAAAGTGTAAGTGGCAAGACAGGCCTTTGTTTTGACATTGTTTAACATGGAGCCCAATGGAGGCCTGTTAATAAAATAACAAAATGATGAGCTGTACTCTCATGCAACCAATCATTTAGGGGCCCTATTGTTGTCTGTCTCTTTCATCTTCTTTTTTTTCTTCTTCTTCTAACCCAAACTGCATTCCCATATGTGAAAATGCATTAAACTCCAGGTCCATACAAGTCCAGTCCCACGCCCAACACCCTCCACTGTGGCGCCGCAGCAATCAATCCTATCTATACACTTCCAAAATCAATGCGTGAGCCATCAATATGTGAAGAAACTTCACTGCAACTTAGTCCTGTTTAAAACGAATGAATCCCTACTCCTCCCACATTTCCGTCAAATACAGGGATTTAAAAAGGACCTGCAGTGCAGAACATGGCTGACTGTACACAGCCACTGTAAATTCTCATTGAACAAAGATCCAATCTTCATGACACCAAATGATGACATTTTCCTGTCTTTGTAGAAAAGTATATCCAGTTTCAGACTTTTCAGAAGACGGCTTTTTGCTTATGGAGCGTTTAATCTTTGTTAAAAAAAGAATTATTATTAATATTATTAATAATATTACTAATTACAAACTTTTATTTTTCAAATGTCAATTATCTTAAATGTATCTTTAGAACTGAATTTTTGAAACTATATTGAATTCTGCTCTTAAAGGTCGTAAACGTCCCTCATGGGTGAAAACATTCACTCTGGTCACAGTGAAAAGAAGAAGAAGGACTTTATTTGCAACATTGCACACTATACATGCAGGGGGGAAGTGGCCGCACACAACACACACACACACATTTTTTTTTAGTGTCCAAGTTGAATGAAATCTGCTCTTTATCCCATCCTCGCCGATCTTCCTCCAAGCCGGCCAGGGAGCAGGGGGCGCAGACGATAGCCGCGCCCGGGGACCAATTCCAGGTGTATTGTCGCTGTCCTCGTCAGGGACAGTCGACTGGATATTGCATGTTTTTAGACGGGGGTTCTTTCCAGGAGGAGACCCAAGTGAACACGGGGAGAACATGCAAACTCCACACAGAAAGGCCCGGGAGATAACCCACCTGGGCACCCCAGACTCACCAGCGCCCCAGGCGGGAATCGAACCCAGGACCTTCTTGCTGTGAGGCAGCAGTGCAAGCACTGCAAGCACTGCTTGCTAGTGCAAACCACTAGTCCACAACCACTAGTCCACTAGTCAACCACTAGTCCACTGACGTCAGCTGGCTCAAAGGTTGTGAGACTGAATCATCAACACACCTCATCAACACCTCTCTGGCGTCTGGATGCTTTCCCACTGCTTTCAACACTGCCAGAGTCACCCCCCTTCTGAAGAAACCAACACTTGACCCCTCTGAGGTGAAGAACTACAGACCGGTTTCCCTTCTACCCTGTCTATCTAAAACCCTTGAACGTGCTGTCTTCAATCAACTGTCCCTGTACCTCCACCAGAACAACCTCTTGGATCCCCACCAGTCTGGGTTCAAAGTGGGTCACTCGACCGAGACTGCCCTCCTGGCAGTGAGTCGCTCCATGCCGCTAGAGCGAACTCTCTCTCCTCTGTCTTGATACTCCTGGACTTGTCTGCAGCGTTTGACACGGTGAACCACCAGATCCTCCTCTCCACCCTCGAGGGGATGGGTGTCTCAGGCTCTGCACTCTCCATGTTTGCATCCTACCTGACGGATCGCTCCAACCAGGTGATGCTGAGAGGGTCTGTGTCAGAACCACGTAGGCTCACTACTGGGGTTCCGCAAGGCTCGGTTCTAGGTCCTCTCCTCTTTTCCCTCTACACAACATCTCTCGGTTCTGTTATCCATTCCCACGACTTTTCCTACCATTGCTACGCAGATGACACCCAGCTGATCCTGTCATTTCCCCCTTCGGACACACGAGTGGAGGCACGCATTGCTGCATGTCTGGCAGACATCTCGGAGTGGATGTCGATGCACCACCTGAAGCTCAACCTGGACAAGACTGAGCTGGTGTTCCTCCCGGGGAAGGGCTGTCCGCACCGAGACCTGGCCATCACCATCGATGATGTTGTGGTGACGTCAACTCAGACTGCGAGGAATCTGGGTGTGACCCTGGACGACCAACTGTCGTTCTCGGCAAACATCGCATCAGTGACACGCTCCTGCAGATTCCTCCTCTACAACATCAGGAGGATTCGCCCCTTCCTCACTGACAAGGCAGCGCAGGTGCTCATCCAGGCTCTTGTCATCTCCCGCCTGGACTACTGCAACTCCCTCCTTGCTGGTGCCCCGGCGTCTGCCATCAGACCTCTGGAGCTTGTCCATAAAGCTGCGGCTCGACTTGTGTTCAACCGCCCCAAGTTCTCCCATACAACAACCCTTCTCCGTTCTCTACACTGGCTCCCTGTAGCAGCTCGCATCCAGTTCAAGACCCTGGTGCTAGCCTACAGGGCAGTGAAAGGAACTGCTCCGTCTTACCTCCAGGCTATGGTCAAGCCCTACACCCCCGCCCGACCACTTCGTTCTGCTGCCTCGAGGCGACTGGTTGCCCCGTCGCTCAGAGGGCCCTGCGGCCGATCTACACGGTCACAGCTTTTCTCTGTCCTGGCCCCGCAGTGGTGGAATGAACTCCCCACTGATGTCAGGACAGCAGAGTCGCTGCCCATCTTTCGCCGCAGGCTGAAAACCCACCTCTTCAGGAGACACTACCCTGACCCTTCCTCCTAGCCTTGACTACTTGTCGTCACTTATGTGCCTGAGCTCTTGTTTACTGGCTCTTGGATACACTTGGATACACTTACTTGTCTTAGCTCTTGTTTATTGGGTTCACTTATTTGTCTTAGCTCTTGTTTTATTCGATTCTCTATTTGTCTCATTTGTTAAGATAAGTAGGCTGCTAACTTATTGCACTCTTACATTAACACTAGTTCTGCTCTTAGTTGCTTGTTTAGGAAGGAAATGCACTTATGATTTCTGGTGACTAGTAGTTTTCTTACCTACCTTTGTTGAATGCACTTATTGTAAGTCGCTTTGGATAAAAGCGTCTGCTAAATGACTGTAATGTAATGTAATGTAATGAATCCAGGGTGGTGATGAAGAAACATGATGCAATCTCATTTTGTGCAAATATGTGACTTCTGATATTTCAGGGTGTTGATTAGATATTGATTATGGTGCATACAATGTGACTTGCCCAGAACGATCCCTGACCCCTGCTTATGACTGTTTTTTTTACTTGACCACCATTTTTTATATTCTTCTTCTTAATTCTTTCCTCTCTAACTAACTAAATATAAATATTATAAATGTTTTAATCTCCTAGACATCCAACAATAATCCATAATGAATTTCACTTTCATGCCAGGAAATATTTTGTCATGTCATTGTTTTTCATTATTTTTCTCTGCGTGAGTCAGCCCATGTCCTGAAGGTGTCTAACTTGTAGTCTGTTTGCTAGGCCAAGTGAGCACAAAAAATATTTCATTTTCATTGCGAAATATGTTGAAAACAGACTATTACATCCTCAACATACGTTATGAGAGTTAAGAGATATTGATCTCATCGTGAGATCTACATCTTAACATTGTGACAGTGTCTTCTAGTTTCACATTCTACTACTAGGTGTCAAAAGGTTTCTCTTTCAACTTCTCAGGCTCTGTCTGTGTTTTAAAAATAGCTGGACTTCACAGGCTGATGCTGAGAATTCAGTTAACAGGCTTGGTTGGAAAATGTCGATTCACAGTCTACTGCGTTATTAGTGTGAAATCGAACATCCTAAGTTAATAATATCAATTATTTTCCACGATAAATAAGAGTCGTGTTGAGTAGAGGGTCAAATTTCTGTCAGCCTGTGTCACAGGAGAATTCAATGAACAGACCTAGTTAACAACCAATGCGTAGCTCCCGGCGCCTAATTCAATCAAGTTGATATGGATGTGTTAGATGGGTGAAATCGTGCAAAAATTAATTCCTCAGACTAACTGGATTTGTAGCGCTGAGAGGAGGAAAAAAGAAAACATCTCAGGATTCCTTCTTGTAGTTATTATTTTTTTTTGCTGTGACCTGAGTTCTATTTTACATTTCCATTGGGCTGGTGCTCGTATCCAGAGGGACCTACAATAGGCAGTAACAGCAGAATGAGTCAACATTCAGGAAGCACCGCAATCATAAGCTGCTTAGCAATAAAGGCATGTAAACGATAACAATGCGCTGCTGAGAACTGAAGGATAGAGGTTTTGCTGTTTTGTCGCTGCAGTTTCACAGTGCATGTTTACAACAGTTTCTAATACCCCAGTGATCATGTTCCTCCTCAAATATTTATATTATATATTGTTTTGTTCCAAAATGAAATGTTTGAAATGCAAAATGATTATGGCATGAAAGCAAAATTTACTATGAAATATTACTGAAGTTATTTTACTAGAAATATTGTGCAGAGAACATCATGGGACAGTTTTATTTTAGATATAGATAATAGATATATTTTTTTAGATATTTTTGATATATTTATTATATTTATTATTTTTCATATATTTCTTCATATGTAACAGTTGAGAAGGTATATCTTAAAATGAGTGATGGATACCCCTGTTTTGTCTATGTCAATATTTCTATACTGTATGTACATTAAGGTATCATTTTGGTCCTTTTCCACTCTCAAAATGGTTAAAAAATGGTGCAAGTGGCAGATTTTTTGGAATCCACAAGCCATCGTGTCCAGTGGATGAAAATGCTACATCTTCCTGCCATGTTTAAGAGTACTTCAATCACCCTTTTTCAAGGTAGTTTTTCTTCAAGGCTTTTTTTTTTTTGCAGTATCCAAGTTGCAGTACTCCACACGAGGCATTGCAAACGTATTTCCAAGACAGTGCAATGATATATTTCAATATATCAATACACCATACACCATGGGGGGGGGCTAGCTTAATTGGCCCAAAAGCATGCACCGTGTCCACATGTACTTCATTATCTTCTACAATCAGCAGTTAGAGCTGCAATTTCTCTCCATCTAATCCATACTGGAGTAATCCATACTGGACAGAGGTCAATGTGCGTGTCTCGATAGGGTGTACGGAGAATGTCATACTGCAGTGTTACATCTCTGTTTGCTCTGCTACAGCTTGTTAGTGTAGCTCTCACTGACTTGCAGAGCAGTCCAATGCATTGCCATTATAATGCATACTCTCTCTCTCTCGTTCTCCTTACTGACATGGTTGTGGACCCACTGTGCGCAGTGAAGCAATTAAAATGGCCAGCAAGGCGCTGCACGGTGCATCATCAGTCAGCACACTTCTGCCCAAGGTGTAAAGAAATGCAGTACAATTTGGCTGCTAGAAATGGGAGTAACAATAGCTCTGTGTTTCTGTAATGGATGTTAGTGAGCCTCTTAGAATGGCTGATGGAACACTGGCAATTTTGTGTAAAAAAAACCAAACAACACTTTTCTAATAACGAGTTTCTCCCCCTTATTGAGCCAATCCATGTCTCCGCTGAATCAAGGCATAGACGTGCTTCTTTTATCTGCCTCCTCTCTTTCATCTACAGCCCTCCGTCATTATGAAATCAATAGAAGAAATTTAAGATGAGGAAATCATAGCTTTTACCTGGTCAGTGATGCTCCTGTTTAGAAAACTGAGTAAAAAACTCATCCAAATTGATTTAGCCCCATTTTGAACGGCAATACTGCCAATTTCCACTGCCTCACACCTCGCCGTGACAGCTTCCTCATTGTTTTAACGATGCAAAAGTATATGGTAGTACTGGTGTGTGATTGGATGCTGATGGGGGGAAAAAAATGCCAACTGTTTCTTGCTGACAAGTGAGACGTTTCTCTGGTCGTAGAAATGAAATTCACAGTTTCTCGAGGTTGAACAAAATGCTACAGCAAAAGTAGCATTTTGTTAACACACAATGTTTGCATGCATTCTGTAGACGCAGTATGAAACAAAATGTAAAAGTGGAGAGTTTGTGGCAGAAGTCCAGCATACCTCCTGGCGTGTTAGACCGGTTTCAAGAGATTCAAGTCGCACATTAAAGGACGACAGAGCAAAAAATAGAGTAAAATACCTTAAACGCTGACACCTCTCAGGTGTATTCATCCTATTCTGGTGCTGCAGACGCCTCCCTTTTTAAATCACACTGCACACATACTGATGCAGCAGTTATGGGAACACACACACACACACTTTCATTTGCACATCCATACACACAAGAATGTAACAAAAGGTTTCACATACTTGTGTATTATACAATCACACACACACACACACACACACACACTCATACAAAGTGACGGGTAATTATCCCCACTCAGCGGTGCTCCAAAACATAAACATCTCAACCCTTAATGGGGATGTCCCACCGAGCAGGTGTTTCATCTCTTTGCCCACACACACACACACACACACACACACACACACACACAAACAGTCACACACACATTTGCATCCAGAGCTGGGATGTGTTTCTATTAATCATTGTCTGGGAAACTAATAATGTGCCAGTCCCTGCGTCCTGACGGTGGTGAGATTTCTTCACAGTGGCAGCCGTCTCAGAAATCCCCTCATCGTGCACGTACAGCTATCGGCCTATCACAATTATACACCGTGGCAGAACGAGGCGTCCGCCGTGGAGACGCTGTGGGGAGTGGACTACGCTCCCCGGCAGGCCACAGTCTGTCGGCCATCTTGCCCCAGCTGGGAGCTGATTGTGACCGTGTCGGACAGCGGCTCAGTGAGCTGCCGTCCTCCTGTGGCTGATAATACGCGTCTACTTCTCCTGATACTTTTTTGTAATCTAGTTTCATGTCGAACTGTTTCTTTTTTTTACCTCAGCAACGGTGTGTGTTTCTGCTGAAACGGCATTGGCAGCGTTCATTTCTTGCCACGCTTTACTTGTATCAGTTTGTGTGACTCCGCTGCTGATGCTTCTGAAAACTCTGTTGTTTTTTTTTATCATGCGCGCAACACTTTCCATTTCGGACTCCGCCAAGTTCCTCTTTTCCTTCTTTTCCCCTGGTTTACTTGCACAGGACCCTTCAGTCTGCAGCCTTTTACAAGTGTTGAACAGCGTTTACCTGCAAACTGGCTTCAACAGGCATCCAATTTACGAACGATTTGCATTCATCAAATACACAAATGAAGGTTTCCGTGTTTTCGTATGCACACAAATACGACAACCAAGAAATTACCAATAATTTACGAAAACATTGGCGAATGAGGCCCATTGTGTGTGTGTGTGTGTGTCACCGTGTGAGGTCCCCCTTGGGCGCCCCCCCCCCAACCATCCTTCAACATCCTACTGTTTGATGTCAGGATCTGACACCCGCTGTCTGTCTCTATTCGTTTTCAGCCAAACGACCAAATCCCACCAGAACTCTGCGAAAGACAGCGCAAAACCCACTCCTTCAAAAATGGATGAAAGGGTTCCCCCCCCCACACACACACACACACACACACACACACACAACCCGTTGAAGATAATCACCCACGAAGATTGGCAAATTCTGTCAGAGTAAAGACAACATGACGTCTAAATCCAAAAGGAGGAAAGGAACATTGTCGAGAAGTGATCCGCTGTCGATATGTGTTTCGTAGATCCTCGTGTACTGGCACTTTATGAGTCATGAGTGTGTCCGTGTGTGTGTGTGTGTGTGTGTGTGTGTGTGTGTGTGTGTTACTATTTGCTGGAATTGCCTCCAAAATGAAGTAATGATTTGTTGTTCAGGGTGAATTTGAAGCAGAATAGAGCTGAAAATGAATGTTTTTCAAGGACAGGCTTCGTGATTCGATGCACCTACATGAAAAACAGCGACATGTGTGAGCCTACAGTAGCTGCGGTGCCCGTGCTGAACAGGTGTATTGTACTGTACTGTGGGTCTGATCTGGGTTGACAGCAGGTAGACAGGCTTATTGGTTCTGCGATGCCAGGATTGCCCGGTGAGCCTTCTGGCGGTGCTGCGGATCGAATGTAATCCCGCTTGATGAAACCGACGACGCAGCGGCTTCACCCTTGTGTGTGTGTGTGTGTGTGTGTGT
>JAXDDW010000188.1:485000-540000 GCA_034670385.1 Hoplostethus mediterraneus
CTTCACATTACGTTTCACACGCGGACCTACACAATATCAGCCTCCCCCCTTCATCTTAACCCTTTTGCCCCCTTTGTGTGATCCTGCAGAGGAATACACAGACAGACGCGCAGACACGCCCTGCAATCACCCGCTCTGCAGACTGTGATGTTCTGAGGAAAATCAGCCAGGTTATATACACGCAACATCCAATGAATAGGTGGACTGACAGATAGACGCCATGCACTCATCCCCTGCTGCAGACTGACAGACAGACACCATGCACTCATCCTCTGCTGCAGACTGACAAGACAGACACCATGCACTCATCCTCTGCTGCAGACTGACAGACAGACACCATGCACTCATCCTCTGCTGCAGACTGACAGACAGACACCATGCACTCATCCTCTGCTGCAGACTGACAAGACAGACACCATGCACTCATCCCCTGCTGCAGACTGACAGACAGACACCATGCACTCATCCCCTGCTGCAGACTGACAGACAGACACCATGCACTCATCCTCTGCTGCAGACTGTGAAATCCTACAGAAGATGGGAGTGAATTCCAGCCTCCTGATGATAGTGGTTGTACATGCATGCATGCAGACATACGCCATAAACTCACTCTCTCTGTAGGGTGACTTTAAAGGTGTGTGTCTGCCCCCACACACACACACACACACGCACACACACACACACACACTTCTGCAAAACAGCAGCATACCCCAGGAAACTGGTACACCAGGGAATTTCAATACATGGTAAACCTGACACACACACGCAGAAAAACACACAGACAGTCACATACACACACACACACACACACACACACACACACACACACACACTAACACGTGCACACACCCCACTCACCCTCTCTGCGGACTGTGACGTCCCGAAGAAGATGGGTATGAAAGCCAGCCAGATGATGCAGGTGGTGTACATGGTGAACCCGATGGGCTTGGCCTCGTTGAAGGTCTCGGGCACGCCGCGCGTCTTGATGGCGTAGACCGTGCACGTCACCATCAGCAGGATGGAGTAGCCCAGGGAGCAGATGAGCGACAGGTCCGAGATGTCGCACTTGAGGACGCCGCGCGCCGTCCACGGGTCCTGGGTGCGCTGCTCGCCGTAGTCCACCACGGTGTGCGGCGGGTCCACGGCGAACCAGACGAAGACGCCCAGCAGTTGCACCGAGATGAGGGAGAAGGTGATGACGAGCTGGGAGGCGGGAGAGATGAACCTGGGGGGGAGGATAATAGTAGTGAGGAATTTTTTTTTGTACTGAAGCTCGATGGCTAGAGCGTGGCAGTACAGTAAGCGGGGTTAGAGGTTCAATTGCCTGTGTAGCTCAATGGATACAGCAATGCACAAACACTGTCAGGGTTTAGAGGGGAATGGTAGAAAATGATAGACTAGAATAAAATGATAGAATCGTTGTACTGTGAGGTGCATCGGATAAAAGCATCCACCAAATGGCATATCGGCGTTTTCAAAACCGTATAACTCCGTATATTTGGTCCTTTTGGTTTTAACTTCAAGGACCACACGGTCCTCTAGTCTACAACCCGTGGGCCGATGAAACCCTTTCAAAACCAAATGGATAAACTCAAACATGCTTGGCCATAGGGGTGGGCGATAATCGTGTTTATAATCGTAATCGCGATTTAATTACGTAATCGTGGCAAATTTTCAAAATCGTTCATTTCGATTGTTATTTAGGCTACAAGAACGAGGAACGTCTAGAAGCGCCAGTTAGCAAAGCAACCAGTGTGTGTGTGTATGTGTGTGTGTGTGCGCGGGCATCAGACGTAACATCACTTTCCCGCGAATGAATGGGCCAAATACTTTCCCCAATACTGCGTTCATGAACTGTCCCCTTAAAAAATACTACGTGGTATTCAGTCACGTCCCTCCGCCCCGTCCAGTGTTCAGACAGGTTTGGACCGTTTTTTGCGAGCCGCGAGCAAATGTGTCAAGCCGGTCAGGAAGTCAGACACAGGAACCGCATAGAGCATCCGGTCAATTTCAAAATAAAACAAATTTCAAAATAAAATAATCGTCCATTAATCGTAATCGAGGTAAAAGTTTTAAATAATCGCGATATTGATTTTTAGTCATATCGCCCACCCCTACTTGGCCATCAAGTCCCTGAGAAGTACAAGATTTTTACTCAACAGGAGCTACACACATACACACACACATACACAGACTAAAACCTGGTAGAAGGAGGATTATTGCAGTGAGGAACATAGTAGCTGCACACATACACCCACATACCCTCGCACAGTGTTGGACGGTGATCAGGAAAAGGTTATAACCGCCTAGGATGCCTGAGAGACAAACTTGAGGGGAAAGATAATATCCCAAAATAATAGTAATATTCTCTCAGCGCCGTTAGGTGTGTAAAACAAGCTGCTTCCCAGGTGCCCGCGGCGCCGCACCGTGAGGTTTTCTGTGCAGCTTAACCCCGCCTGCAGGATCGCACTGCCTGGCCTACCTGAGGGCGCCTCACCCACTCCAGTCTTTTTACAACAGCCCTGAAATCCTCTCCCCACAGAAAGGCATTGTCTGTCTGCTAAATAGCTCACCACCGCTTTTAAAGCATTCTTTTTAGTGTTTTTTTTCCCTCTTGGTCTTTTCCTGTAGCACTTTTTTTTTTTAAAGTGCAAATAAAATGCCATATTATCATTATTATTAACAGTAATACTAACAATGGCACTGAACTGAAATAGCCAAAAAGGAAGTGGCAATCTGGGAGACAGGAGTAAGTACCATACAACTTAGAATAGCGTGTAGTAATAGCGAGTAACAGCGATACAGTCATAGCTGGATGCTGTTGACAGAAAGTGGTGACCGTCATGGATGCAGGGAGATGAACCTGAATCCTGTTAGATCCTACATTTACATTTTAGCCATTTAGTTAGTAGTTAGTAGATGCTGTTACCCAGAGTCACTCACAGAGGGCAAGCAGAGTTCATGGCTCATAAATTATTCATGATAATAATAATAAATAACAATCGCAAGCAGCGTAGTAATGAAGACATGGAAATCAGTGTTCATGTAAACAAATAGTCGCAGTGCCCGTGAGTGTCATTACACCCTTGGGCACGTACATGCAAAAGGGTGCACGTGCACACAGAGAGAGAGAAAGAGAAAGAGAGAGAGAGACCTGGGCGCTGTCACAGACTTCTTCCCCTGTTCGAAGATGCGGTGTATCCTGTTGGTCTTGGTGAGCAGGGCGGCGTAGCTGAAGCACATCCCCAGGCCCAGGAATATCCTCCTGAACGAGCAGACGCCCACGGCCGGCGCCGCGATCATCAGGAACGTGATGGCGTAACACAGGAAGATGCCCGTCAGCAGCACGTAGCTCATCTCCCGGCCCGACGCCCGCACGATGGGCGTGTCGTTGTACCGCACGAACGTGATGATGACGAAGGAGGTGGCGACGATCCCCAGCATGGAGATGAAGACGGGGATGATGGCCCAGGGGGAGTGCCACTCCAGCTTGATGATGGGGATGGCGACGCAGCCCGTGCGGTTGGCGTCGGGTCGCATCTCGTACGGGCAGAGCTCGCAGGTGAACTCCGAGGCCTGAGAGAGAAAGGAGATGCGTAGGCTTTATTGGTGATATCCACATTAAGTAGAGAAGCTCTGCAGAGTAGAGAGTAGAATAAGTCCGAAATAAAGATTGACTTTTTCCATTCAGGTTTTACGCCACAGAAATCAAATCAAATCACATCAAAGCAATAAATGGTTAGTACATGACATCCCCCAACCTTGGACCTTTTTGGGAAAACTCCCAAAAAAAGAAACCTTAGGAGGGGCGACTCAGAGAGGGATCCCCCTACCAGTATTGTTGGGCGTGCAATAGATGCCGAGTTCGGGCAAGCAGCGTATACACAATGTATAAAAGTTTAAGACCTCCTGATGAAAACCTTACTGAAGACCAAAAAAAACATAGAGGTTGAACATGTTGATCAGACCAGATTCACCGAATTACTCATTTGACAAAGAGCCGGAGCCAGCCTGAGTGGGAATCATACAGGGGTCAACATAATTGTTCCCTCTCATAAAATCAAGCGCCGGAACCATCTCAGTCATACCCGGGGGTCATACTGGGGCTCGTTTCCAATCAATAACAACTTTCAATTGCCGTGATTAGGGCTTATCACGGGGCTAAAAATGTCTCTAAAAAGCATGCTAACTATTACTGAGGCATTTGCACCCTCGGTCTCAGCCCGCTGATTGTGCTCATGAACGCAGTCGATGCACTTCAGCCGGTTGAAAGGTAATTGATAAAATTAGTGTTCTGCTTTACCAGGCTTTAAAATAGGCAGTTACTTTGCTTCGCTGCTTATCCAGATTGACCCCCGAACTGTTCAGAGGACTGGTAGTACTTCCTGCAGCTCCCGCGTTCGTGGTAAATGTATGTAATTGTCCCTCACCTTGCAACAGCTGATGCAGCTACGGAGCAGCCGACAGCGAACTCCCTACTTTTTTTGTGCCAACAATCGCAAGACTGTACAATTCTTCGCTGCCCGGTAAGAAGTGCCCTGCCAAGTAAGAAACCGCCGAAAAGGGTGCTGGCACTGTTTCTACAAACGACCCCGGACTGATCTATACAACATTCGCTGCTGTTTTCTGATCCGTACATAGTCTCTGAGTACGATTTAGCACCTATGACACATCTTTCTGTATGTTTGCTCAGCTGCCCAAGAACATTTACATCAGCACATTCTGCACATAGCTGTATGTTATCCAGATATGTACAGTGATAGATTGAGGAGGTGTAGTGTAGCGTTCTGTATACATGTAAGATTGCTGCAGACTTATACATCATGTAAAGTCACATATCCTTCTGATTGTTACTTTTCATTCATACACGTTGAAATTGAATTGTGTTTATATAACCTCCGTTGGCTATAGTCTTGTTTCGATTCTATTTTTCTGTTTTTATTATATTTATCTTTGCTATCTTGCTATCGTGCTATCTTGCTATCTTTGCCCTTATGCACCTTGTTTAGTTGTTGTTATATTGAGTATGTTTTATAGGCCTAGATATGAAAATCTTGGTTTATAATGTTTTTGTATTTTTGGGGTAAATAAAAACTCAGATCTTGCTTGCTCCCTGACAATCCTATACGCTATTTGCTACTCCGATGGCCCGACTTCCCCACAGGGATTATTCAAGCTTCGTCTTATATCTTAACCTATCCTCACTACTCCACTAGCTCTATACAACATTGTATTTTTACTCAACTTGCCTGTTTAAATGAAATTAAAAAGAAAATAAAAACATCTATGACCACGGCCACTACTGTGCCAGACTGTTTTCACACCCTGCAGGTGGGCATATTGCTCAGTGGTTGTTAATTCATGTCCATGTTACACAGCTGTGCTGCTCAAATCCCACATCAACAGCACACGTGCGTCAACAGATGATTCTCCATACGTTTTCCAGCAATTTTCTATATCTGTTGATTGCCAGCTCTGATAAACATAACCCGCCGCTCCGGCTGCTTATGGTTCATTTTTTTATTTCGAGCTTCGAGAGGCACTTGACAACAGCTTGCTCATACAATTGTTAAGAGGACTATGCAATTGTGTTTACTTTAACCGCATCTGGGTATGACGCAAACCAGATGTACAGAAAACCATTCACTGTCAATGGAGCAGCACCAGAATGTGTCATGAGTGAAGTGTTGCCTGTTCCGTCTCCAGCTTCGGGGAAAAGACATGTTCAGAAATATCCCTTTAACCATCCGAGAGAGTTTTCGAGTAACAAATGTACAGTAAATTAAGTTTTAGGTGGATTTAGCTGCATGCAACCTGCGAACCGTGTAATATGAGTAATAAGACTTCTGTTGGAAAGGCCCACCAGCAGTCTGCAGAATAAGATTCGGGTGATGGGAAAAGTCAAAAAAAACTAAAGCTGGATCCCCAGAGAAGAGGTTTTGAAAATCACTGGCCTACCATTTATTAAAGTAACACCTGGCATTAGGTAGAGACTTTTATCCAAAGCCCGGTACAGTGAGGGCTTACTTTAATGATGTGGGTAGTATAAAGGGGAGCCCTGGTTCTCTTAGTATCTCCCTCTCTCTGTATCCACTGAGGTACAGGATCACATAACATGCATCTTCCTTTGTTTCTGACAGGATTGATGGCTTGTTGGCAGGAAACGTGGGGGAGAGAGAGAGGGAAGCTACACGGTACAGTACAGTCATAGCCAACTGAGCAAACCAGGACACCCATGATGGCTTGAATTTTCCACTTTCAGTTTCAGGCAAAAGTTGCTAAAAGTCATAGAGACGCACCTGGTAGTGGTAGCCCTCGCAGCGCTCGCAGTGCCAGCAGCACGGCACGCCTTTGACCACTTTCTTCCTTTCGCCCGCCCGGCATGGAACACTGCACACTGAGGCCGGGAGGGATGGGTCGCCGGTCCTCCACCGCATGGCCTCCACCTAGAGGAGAGGAGAGGAGAGGAGAGGGTTGTAAAGATTTGTTGTTTTGCTTTTATTAAGTGTAATTTCTAAGACACCTTCTAAATAAACTACTTAAAAAAAATAAAAATAATAAAACTTCAAATCTTCAAAAGAGGGATCGTGTTGGAATATTGTGGAAGCGGGACGACATCTGCTGAAGTTCACGTTACTGGGTATTAACAGTCATTTAACTCTGTACCTGTAGATACTGTCTCTTCAGGGCAACTTGGAGAGCAATTAGCACAAGCAGCTCCTCTGATCATTTTCCTGAACGCTGCCAGGCACGAGGCGAACACCGACTAATGTGGAAGCCAACAATCAGATTATAATCAGATCTGGCACAAATAGGCCATCTGTACTTCCTTCTGTGTGTGTGTGTGTGTGTGTGTGTGTGTGTGTGTGTGTGTGCATATATGTTCTTCCATGTGTGCATTTTGTTTCTGTGTGTATGTATGGCTGGCATTACAGTGAATTCCTGGGGTTTGTGCATGTGTGTGTCTGTGTGCACTGCTATGTATGTGTGTGTGTGTGTGTGTGTGTGTGTGTGTGTGTGTGTGTGAGTATATGTAATAAACTCGGTCATTATACTGGGTCCCTGAGGTTCAGTGCCGAGTAAACTGGAGCTTCTCTGTTTAAAACAGGGACACAATGTGCCAGTCACAGGAAAGCTAGTTAGGAGGAAAAACTCATCAGGGACTCCGAGAAAAAAATGGGCTTGATTTAATCTCACACACACATACATGCACATGTACACACACACACACACACACACACACACACACACACACACACACACACACACACACACTCTAACATAAAGAAACACACAAACGTTCATCATTTAAACACCAATATTGAGTTGCTGCTCACAGCTTCTTAGTGCTGCAAATTATTCAGTCAGGAGGGAAAAAAAAACTGCCTTCTCTAATGATGAAAAAGTTTACTGTGTGTGTGTGTGTGCACAAAAAGTGTTTGAAACGTACCTCAGTGTTGTGGTTAGGTTCTGTTTTTGTCTTATTTATTCATATTTTTTTAATGTATTATTTATTCATTACAGCTTAGTTCTTGCAGAATCTTTACACACATACACACTTCCCTTGTTTTGCTAGCAATAACCTATCCCTGATACAGGACCCTTTGGGAGTCTTTCATCATATGGCTGTTTACTTCTCCCATAGGATCCTGTATTGCTGCATTGACTTTTTACCTGCACGAAAGTCAGCGAGCCCGATAACGAAACCAATACGTCGAATTACACTTACCTTAACAGATGTCCGTAATCCTTCACTTGTCTACTTGCATGGTGGCGGGTGGCGCTCCATCTCCTATGCACAAATAAACTTTTAGACTTTGTTAAAGACAGGTATACTCCAACAATTCCATTGTAATGAAAGCCAAGATGGCTGCCTCTTCTTCGGCACTTTGCAGCTGCACAATATGCACGCTGCTCATTGCACGCTGCTCATTTCATTACAATGGAGATGTGGGAGTATACCTGTCTTTAACAAAGTCTAAAAGTTTATTTGTGCATAGGAGATGGAGCGCCACCCGCCGCCATGCAAGTAGACAAGTGAAGGATTACAGACATCTGTTAAGGTAAGTGTAATTCGACGTATTGGTTTCGGTATCAGGCTCGCTGACTTTCCGTGCGGTAAAAAGTCAATGCAGCAATACAGGATCCTCTGGGAGAAGTAAACAGCCACATGATGAAAGACTCCCAAAGGGTCCTGTACCAGGGCTAACAATAACCATGATTATGTACTCTCCAAAACAAATCAGTACCAGTCATGATCCTTCCTTCCTTCACAGAAATAATAGAAGACTCTGAAATCACCCACAATGTGTGCGCGTTGAATGAATGAATATATTTATATTGCATGTACTGTATGTGTTTGTGTTATGTCTGGACACATTTGTGTGAGTGCATACAGTATGTGTGTGTGTGTGTGTGTGTGTGTGTGTGTGTGTGATTAGCATTATGAACATTGTAAGCCTGTCGGTAAAGTATAAAGCTGAATTTAATCCTCAGCTCCTCCCAAGAGGGCAGATTTACTTTGAGGACAATAACAACAATTGCTCTCACTGCAAGACTCTCAACTTCTCTTTTACTTACAGCTTTCAATAAACTCTGTAATCCTTCAGTCCATACTAATGCTCTTATGGTGAGAGTGGAGGGAGAGTCTTTCAGTCCAAACAAGTGTTTACCAAGCAGCTCAACACAGTACCG
Organism: Hoplostethus mediterraneus; assembly: GCA_034670385.1. Lineage (NCBI taxonomy): Eukaryota > Metazoa > Chordata > Actinopteri > Trachichthyiformes > Trachichthyidae > Hoplostethus > Hoplostethus mediterraneus. Next base: position 493,695 of record JAXDDW010000188.1, read on the forward strand.
CTGGCTTGGTTTGTAATAGGCCGGAGCGCAGAGCCAAGCCTTTTCAAACAGTGTCAGGATTCAAACTTGTTCAGTCCTGGGCTGAACAAGTTTATCGAACACCTGGGATGAATGAAGAGGTCATCTCCATAAGACAATAAATCAATTTTGAGAAAAAAAAAAAAAAAAAGTGTAAAATCACTGAATCAGCCGAACACTTATGTTAGTCCCATTTCAAGACTCCCATGCCGGCATCACTACTGTATGTCAGAGCTGCACCTGCAACCCCAAAACAGATCGTTGAGCAAATAAAATATTTCTGTTCATTTTTCATCTGTCGAGATGAACAATCTTGTGTCTTGTTGTCGTTCTTGTTGCTGCAATCTCTCTCTCTCTCTCTCTCAGTTGGCCAGCCATTCCATCAAGCAGAAGGCATTAAGTGTCTATTAGTCTCCTCATCTGTCATTTGGCCTTCCTAATGGAGTACGGTGTGGACTTATAACACCAAGCACTCGGCAGTGTGTGTGTGTGAGAGAGAGTTAGTGAGTGATAGAGAGAGAGAGAGAGAGAGAGATGATGAGTTTGCTTGTATGTGGAACTGCTTGAATTTGAGTGTCTTTAGCCTCTTCCACACGTGCACTGCAACCCTGACCTTATCTAGACATTACTCTGAGGGCTTGTATGTGTGAACGCAAATGTCAGAATAAGTTGGGCTGGAAATAAAAACCTTTACCCACCCAGCACCTTAGTCTACAATCTGAGAATTCTCTACCAGCCGCGTGGGTGAGTTGATGACGACAGTACAAACATCCAAGGCTGAGGAAGAAGGCAACTGCTTTGTACTCTTTTCTGCTTGTCTGTACATCGCTGTCCACCCTTTCTCTGATACTGCGGATACGTCTAACTACATTTAGTGTTGACATCAACGCAAAAAATGGCCTTCGTGCTGTAAACAAAACACTGCGATGTCCTGTCTCCAGCGCGCTCTACTCAGGCCCCGCCCCTTGCCCTGAACTCACCAGAGTAATATCCGAGGTGTATATCTGTATATCTTGTTTTTTTTTGTGTGTACGTGTGAATTTGTGTGCGTGACATTGTACGTCTCTGCACAACACAGATTACCCCAAACTGAAAAAAAATGATCTACATTTTTTTTGCTCAGAAAATCCACAATTTCAGACGTCTCTGCTTTTGAGTAAGAGCAATAACTCATAACAAAGCCGGTCCAATAACTGGGGGATTTTCCATTCAATGCAGCGGTGCCGAGCGGTTATCGTACCTCGGCAGTTACATAATGCTTCAGAAGCTTCAATGAACCATTGAAGTCAAAAGACAATTTTTAAATAATTGGAAAGACAGTTTTGACTTTATTGCATAGTACTGAGTGATGGGAAGAACGGCATCCGACACATGTTGTGAGCTGGATTCAAACCCCTGACATTACGTAGATATTCTTTCTGCCTAATCTGACAAGCCACCCTTTTCTGATTTTTCTTTCCTTAGAGTGAGCTGGGATTCAATTTAATATCAGTACCTGACAGGATTTGAGTTGAATTCATACATGCAGGCTGAAGTAGTGCTTCATTATTAATGTAGGCGATAATAATTGTGGCAATGATGTTGTTTTGTTTTGATCACGTTCAGTTGCATTTTTCTTGATTTAATTTCACTCTATTGGTTTTGTTTTGACTTTGTGACATCTTTGTGAAATCTGCCTTTGAAATAAACTTGATATTATTTGATTTGAATGGTCAGAAGAGACTCATTCCCCCTCCTATTCATACAACGATACTCACACACTTCCACAGCGTCTTGGAGGTGTCCGTGTGTACACCAGTGTATATGTTTGTGTGTGTGTTTGTTCAAATGTATACCTACATGTGCTTTGTGTGCATGTCAGCATTCCTGACTTAGACAATAGACAATGTCTATATGTAATTACTTGGTCCGATACCTATACTGTATTGAAAAGCATATACTGCAGATTCAAATAATGCCAATGTTCATGATTTTGTGTGTGTGTGTGTGTGTGTGTGTGTGTGTGTTAGTGTAAAAGCTCACGTTCAGGTGAAGCTTGTTGGTCCAGGTGCCGATGACTTTGTACTCGGCGGTAGATCGGTTGGTGATCTGGTACTGGAAGATATCGTATCTTCCCGGCGCGTCTCCGTTCTCATTGAACACCACAGGAGTACCCGCGCTTCCTGGAAAGATGAAGAGAAAGTTGAAGAGGGGGTCAACTTTTTTTTCTCTTCATTTCATCTGATACTGGAATATATTGATTTCAAGTGTCTGCGATTTTATTGAACACCACATGAGTAAATTCCTGGAACATAAAAAAAAGACAATAAAAGTTAGAAAGATGGTTGATAGTCTGTTTGTTTGATATATTCATTTTCAATAGCAGCATTTCTCGAGAAAAAAATCAAAGACAGAAAGATTTTCTACTCTTCGTGTAAATTCAATCCGGTACTAAAAGAGGTTATAGCACCCTCAAATCATTTTTCATTCTCAATGAACGCTGCTCTAATACATGCTCTTCTTCAAAGACAAAGATACTAGTAATTAGGAAGATCACCGTTGGCATACCCACACATTTTGGGAAAACAAAGACCACTGACTACCTGTAAAATAAATAACTTAACTTTCAAAATGTAGAGCAACACCGTTCTTACTGAAAAAGACCACGCTACACTTCAATGAATGACAAAAATAGTCCAAGTAAAGTAAAAATGGCACAAAAAAACTCTTTAATTCCTTTTTACAAGAATAATAAAATACACAATGAGGAGATAAATATAGCAAATACAAGAGAAAATAGGTTAAAAGAAGAATAAATGCATAAAACATGATTGAAAATGATAAAAAACAAAACATAAGAAGCAACACAAAGGGGGACAAGATCAAAAACAATTACATTAAAGCAAGTCTATAAAAGTTGTTGTTTTCAGGAGACAATGAGACATGATACTGAATGAACCTCCTCTGGCAGGGTGTGTCACCGTCCAGGGGCCCTGATGGGAAAAGCACTGTCACCTTTAGTCAAGTGTGTGTGTGTGTGTGTGAGAGAGAGAGTTGCAGCGGGTGTGGTGTGCGTCTGGGTGCACGCATGGGTAAGTTTCCACGTCCTGTAAGGTTCAGGGTTGTCCTCGCCTCCACCAAGGGCTTAACACAAATCTTCACCCCCCCCCACCCTCCGCCCTCGTTCTTTTATGTAGCGAGGCAATCAAATCAAACTGCTGAATCTGGCATGGCAACGAAGAAATCCAATTACAATGTACATCTGGAGAGAGCACTGTATTATGGAGATTCAACTAGTAGGCTGTTAGTCATGGACACGGTGGTGCTGCTATACAGGAGGACATGCCTGTAGAATAACAATTCACTACTCGGGCCACCGAAACAGGAAGAGAGAGGGAGAGAAACGCACGGGGGGGGGGGGGGGGGGGGGGAGTGTGAGAGGAAGAGGAAGAGAGAAAGAGAGAGAGTTGAAAGAGAGAGTGAGAGAAGAAAAGAATAGGAAGGAAGATGATGCAAGGAAAAACAATGACTGCGCTGAAAGAGATATTGCCGTTATAAAGCACAACAAGAGAACACAAAATAGAGATGCTCTATGAAATGAAAAGAAAGAGAGAAAGAGAGAGAGAAAGATGAAGGAGAAGCGATAGAAAATGAGGCAGTAGGAGAGAACAAGAGCTAGGAGAGAACATGGGAGAGAGAGAGAGAGAGAGAGAGAGCCGCTGAGAGTGAAAGAGAGGAAGAGATATAAGTGGTGAAGAACAAGTGAGACGTGAGAAGGAAAGAGAGCTGAAGATTGAATTGAATCGAAGGCTAGAGGTTAGGGATCTCTCCCTCTCTGGCCGAGACCATAAGCAAGGAGAGATAGGTGGAGAAGGTAAAGAGAGAGAACGAGCGGGAGACGGAGAGATAGAGAGCGGGAGATTGAATCGATAGAGAGATAGAGGTGGAGGTCTCCATCTCTCATTGTAACCAGAAGTAATAAATGAGGTCTATTCCTGTGGGGGACGGTACACTTCCAACAGTAGCCATTATCCCCACCAGTTTAATCTCGCTGCTCACTCACACACACACACGCACACACGCACACACACACACACACACACGAAGAACATTACGCTAACTTACATTGATTCCCTACCCGTATTTATAGTTACAGCCCATTTACTCCTGTCTATAGTTCACCTTTGCCCCAATCATTTTGCAATGCATGCTGTATGAAATTACATTTTTTCAACATTGCTCGTTTTTGAAATACTAACTTCACCTAGAATGAAATGAACTGCTGTCCCGACGAAGGAAGACGCCCCCAAATAAAAAGACATGCATGTGAAAGTAAAGTTTGGAGGACGATTTTTGAGACGCCCATTCAACTCAAGTCAGGCACAATGCAATAACAATAAAACAGAAGCTTCCACTTGTTTTTCAAACTGTACAAAATGAAAATGGCTTCAGCGAAAAAATGTCAAATTGATTCGTAGCGCTCACTACCACCCCCAAATTGACATTTTGAAATTTTATTAACAAGCAGGATTATATTTCTATTATAAAATAAAGAAGATGTAGGTTTTGTGTGTTTTATTTTGAAGGCGGGAATGAGAAGACGACTTGCTGGCTTTGGCGATAGAGGCAGAGGAGGAGCGGGCACTCTTCAAAAAGTTTTCAGAATTGTCCTCAACTTTAGAAAGCGTTCTGCCTAAAGAGGAAGTTACAGGACCTTTTCCAAATTGGCCATTTTTCATTCTCCGTTGCCGTTGCTCTCCATTGTTCTCAGAGTTTAAAAGGTGGTGGCGAAGCAGCTTGAACACATCCCGACTTTTTTCGGAGACACAAGGTAAACCGGCAACAATGCCTTTTCACAGGCCAATTATTTTACGCATAGTCCTCCCATAGCAACGGGGAGAGAGCGGCGGTGACTGGGCGTTACTTTATCTGGAACTATTTTCCTCTCATTCTTGTCCTTGTTGTCTCTCTCTCTCTGTTGTTCACTCGGTCCTTTCCTCCACCGTCCCTCTTGCTCCTCTCCTCTCTCTCTCACTCCCTTTCCCTTGATCTCCATCTCTCAACCCTTCCTCTCTGCTTTCTCTCTCGCTCATGTCGCCGCTCTATCTCGGTGCTAAATGAGAGAACATGAATCACAATTTTTTTTCTCTCTCGGCCTCGATGAGAATGATTCAAGATACAAGACATATTTCTGTCAGTCAGATTGACATACGACCGCATCTGCAGTGCCTCCTCTTACTCATCTCTCTTCTTCCTTTCCTTTCATTCACATGATTATCAGTTTTCTTCCTCCTCATCTCTCCCTCTATCCCAACCCACTTTCCTTATTCTTTTCCTCTTCTCCTTCTGTCGTTCCTTCCTTCCATACTCATGCCTCATGTCCTCCATTCTAAATGTCCATCCTTCTTTCCTGAACTTCTTCTTCTCTCCCTTCTTTCACGACCGGCCTCACCTCTCATTCTCCTCTCCTTACTTCACTCCTCCTTTCCATCCTCATGTCCTTCCTTCCATTTGTCGCTGCCTTTTTCATACCTCTTTTCTTCGCTTCCCTCCTTTCTCAGTCCCTTGTTTCCTTCCTTAATTCTTCCCTCAGTCCCTCCTCTCCTTGCTTCATCCCTACATATCTTCCTCCCTCACTATTTCCCTTCCTTCCTTCTTTCCTTCCTTCCTTCCATCCCAACTATCTCCCTCCATTCTTCAGTTAAAACACAGTTGGCTGACAAACCATCAACCGTGCAGTCAAGCTAAAATAAAGGAATAAAACCATTCACCAATCTATCCATCACAGATGTGTCCTTGTCTCAACAGGGTTGACCAATAAGGATTGTCCAAAAACATGTTGACTTGGGCAGCGGCACAATTAGGCTGGTGCCCCGAAAAAAAAAAAAGAGTGTCTGGTCTATTTCTCACCCGGTGATAAGCCTGTTATCTTTGCCTCTCCACTCTTCCATCGGACCTACTTGTTGCCCTCTGTTGTGCTTTTTTCAGCCCGATCAGATTGGACGTGTCCTCAGAGTTAGTCAGGATCCAGCAACTCTGTGTGAGAGCGAATTAGAATCGGTATCCCTGTACCGTTTCTACCATTTGTCAGCGATTTCTGAGTACGGCTGAGGCTCAGGCTGGCTCACTTTTAAAAGCACCGACAATTACCGCAAACACACACACACACACTTCAATGCCCATGACTGGAGCCGGCAGCACCTAACTGATGTGTTGGCAAAGCAGGTAGCCGACTACCCCTCAGCTGGTCTGATTAATGTGTCGGCACGATGGATGAATGCAGAGGCTCACTAGCCGTATACATTTCCACTCTGGTTTTGTATTTGTCTACTTCCTGTTACTGCTGGTTGCATTTACAGAAAAGACTCTCCGTTGGTGATGAAGGCGATAATAAGTCATCATTTTACAGAGCTGTTAAAAATCAGGCATTTCAAATCATTTACTTTTTTTATTTTTCAATCATTTTGCTGTTGTATATATAACATTTACATATAACTTTCAAACATACTAAAAAATGTGGTTCTTTTGTCTTCATTTTTGCCTGCTGGGCCTGTGAAAATATACTGTACAAGTCTGACCTACTGGCCCCCGACCAGCCGAGGAGAAAAACTCAACCCCTGGAATGTGTCGAGCGTCTTGTAGCTGCTCTGTGGGCGCGGTGAGATATCAACACGTAGATTTTCACAGCTTCCTGCTTCGCTAGACGTGACCTCGAAGCAAAAGATTTACACGTCGCCTTAGCAACACACCACCTGCACTATCCGCTCACCCTGTACAGGCAGATGTTACGTTCAGAGCAAGGAGCTGCACTGCAGGAAGTGTCCCATCATGACGTGGGACCAAGTAATGTTGAAATAAATTGCACTTTTGAGACAAAGTCGAGGTTTTTTTTTTTAGATGCAATTGTGTGTTCTGAGAAAATTCATGAAAAATGTAATTGCTTTGAAACAATTAAAACTCATCAGAGTGGCAAATGGTTTCACTTGTTTAGATCAGCTGTTTAAAATGATATTCCACACGGGATGGATGCAACTTTAAAATAAATATGACTTTTTAGTACTTTTCCATTACTGCTGCGACTGATCTGAATAGTAACACGGTTCAAATGCTTTTTCATTATCAACACAATACATCATTCTCTCTCCCACTCTCTCACTGTGTCTCTCTGTTTCCTGAAATGCTAGCCCCTAGCCACGCCTCGGGGTTTATTCATGCCCAGCAAGAAAAACAGAAGAACAAAACATTTAGGTTCATGAATTATCCCGCAACTTCCAAAGCTGAGTCTCTGTTCTCCAGCGTTACTTTAGACGGCTATAAGCAGAGTAAAATCATTTCCTAACCAGGCTGATAATTCCTATATAGCACTAACTGTCCTGTATTGGCTTAACTGCTGTGGTGCAGATTATAGTTAGTAAATGATCCTTGCTGCTTTCTCATCATCTCATCATCTTCATTCTTATGTATACTATTTGAAGGAAACCTTTCCATATCTTGTCATAAGGTCCAAAGTAAACTGCTATCAAATCAAATAAGCAATTGCATTTTCAGAGTAGTATTACTTTGTTTACGTCAATATCAATATGTCGGCTTATGGAGGAAACCTTTTCACTTCTTCCTTGTGAAGGAAAAATCAACAAGGTATATTAATCTAAGAACGTATTTGTAATGTGTTACACATTTACACACAATTTCATTTATCTATCTATCTATCTATCTATCTATCTATCTATCTATCTATCTATCTATCTATCTATCTATCTATCTATCTATCTATCTATCTATCTATCTATCTATCTATCTATCTATCTATCTATCTATCTATCTTAAAGACAGAAGACTTACAGAGAAGGAATGCGAGTGAGACTGTGACAGAGACACAGAGAGACAGATAGATGATGAATTGATTTGTTTTGCCTCCGAGTTCAAACGCCAGTCGCACCCATTCAAATCAAACTGAAGTGAGAGAGATGGAGAGAGAACAGAATAGAGACAGGAATGAGAGAATACAAGCTAGCAGGACAGTATAGAAAAGCCTCAACACTTAGTCGGCGTTTAACAGACTCAGACTCAGAAACAAGGAGAGGGACAAAAGGAGAGTAACTGAGAAAGATGGAGCTAAAATAGAACGAGCAAGATGGCAGGAGAGCATCAGAGCCGGTCCATTCAACAGAGATGGAGAGACACATGGGTCGAATTAAGAGGGAGAAGAGAGAGAAAGCCAGAGAATATCACATAGCAGGGAAACTGGAAAGCCTAAAAAGGACGAAAGCCAGATGACGACGGCTGGTTTTGTGTTTTTGTTTTGCGTTTTATTTGCTACTTTCAATTTTAGTTTGTAAATAAGCTGGATTTTGTATTTTTTGGATAACCGTCTTTATCAGATTTCACGGCCTTCCACCTTGTTCTCAGCTCCCTAATTGGACCGGCGCTAGGTGTTGCTGCTTCCTTGTTACCACAGTCTATTTATAAGGCTGAATTTTGTTGCATTATCTTTCGCTTCCCTAACGAAGGCGTGCCCCGCGTCAGGACGAACTCGTCATTTAACAAGGGCTTTTCACTTCGAGAAGAGTCGCCTCGCCTTCTTCATTGATACGACGCGAGGCAGCCAAAAGGCTTCAAAACCCCAATTTGTCATAGAAACAGGCGATGCGAAATGGACGGGGGGGAAAGAGAGCTGAGATGGGAAAGCTTGAGAACGGCCTCAAACCTCACCCAGTTAGCTGGAGAAACAGGGAGACAAAAGGAGAGAAAAAACAGAGATGGAGGGAAATAAGAGACACACTCATAAAAGCTGTAAAAAAGCCCTGAGCCTCGCCTGGTTCACTTTAGAAGCACGGAGGATGAATAGCAAAGTCTTCAAACAAGAGACTAAATGTTTATGACGGGATGCAAAGACAAGGCTGCAGCATGCATTAATAAAACATGGACCTGTGTGTGTGTGTGTGTGTGTGTGTGTGTGTGTGCCGAGCTTGTGCCAGCAGGCTCCTATCTGTGTGGGCCATAGAACTACGGCGCTAATAGGGGAGAGAGAGAGAGGCGGAGAGAGAGACAGAGAGAGAAACGACGAGGGAGGGAGAGAAGCGGCGAAAGAGCGAGAGTCGGAGAGCGAGACAGCCGAGAGAGAGAGAGAGAGAGAGAGAGAGAGGTAAAGATGACAGGAAGAGGAGGGATAATGAGGCGTGAACTCGTCTCACGTAAACGCCGTCGCTCTCAGAATAGTCCGTGGCGGAGGAGTTAACCCGAATCCAACAGCTGGTTAAACTCTAGTCCTCACCACTCTCTCTCTCTCTCTCTCTCTCTCTCTCTCTCCGTCACATCGCTTGGCTCTTTTACACTTTCATTCCTTTCCCTCTCTCGCTCGCAAACTCTCCCTCCGGCCAGCCCTCCCTCCTTCCATGGCAGCTGTCTCTCCATCCTGTTCAAAGCATCTCTCAGCCCCCACACCCAGCTCCTCCTTCTTTTACCTCCCAGGCTTTCTTCATCCATCCCTCGCTATACCTCCAAAAATGACCCCATTTCTCCCCAGTCTATTCCCTCTCTAAACCTCTCCAAAGCACCCTCACTTCCCTTCCTCCCCTCTCTGTCCCCTCGGCCTCCTCCGGTATCATTACGCCTGGTCTGAGGAGGAAAAACAAGGCCGGCGTGATGTTTCATCCCAGAGAAACACAGCAGATAATGGAGCGAAGAGAAAAAAAGAAACAATATCGTTTGGAGGAGGATCCAGACCCAAGTGGTCCTCACTGTAGCTGAGACACATAAAAACACTAAAGAATGGGAGAGAGGTAAAGATTGAGAGAGGGAGGGACACAAAAGGAGAGAAAGTGAAAGAGAGAAGATACTGTTTAGGGAAACCACACACACACACACACAGCTCCAGAGCACAACAAAGCGCTGCGTGCCAATCTCCACTAATGAAGGAAACTAATTTGAGGAACCTCCACTTTGTGTCCTGACTGTGTAATTGAGGGTAAATCTAATCTGCCGTCTGCATTCCACGCCGCACATCCCATTAGACCGGGAGAAAACGAAGAGGAGGAAGAGAGGAGGAATAAAGTGATGAAAACGAGAGGGAAAGGACACTGTCTGGTTGATGGAAAGGGAGAGAAACGGCATGAGAAGGGGGGGTGGGGGGGGGGGGTTGCAATGAAGTCCAGAGGAAGAGAAAGGCAGCGAGGTTGTGTGGAGGGAGGAATGAACACAACAGGAGATGAAGAGCTGAGCTTGCCAGAGGAGAGAGAGAAGAAGGGAGAGAGGATGAGAGAGAGAAAGAGGGAGAGAGGATGAGAGAGACACAGAGACAATAGTGCAATAGTTATGGTGGTATGACTGGTTTAGTCTTCTTAAACAAGCCTCACACACACATTCCTCCATATACAGTATATACATACAGTATGATTTCAGAGACTTATATATAAGCGTTTGCCTTTTTATCTGAGTGTGTTTCTGTGTGTGTGTGTGTGTGTGTGTGTGTGTGTGAGTGTGTGAGTGAGATGCAGAAATCATTTCTGGCTTATTGAACTTACCTCTAGGTATTGATTGGCCTTTAAAGGGGCCTCTGCATAAATTACATATCCTTGGCTACACACACACACACACACACAGAGAGAGAGAGAGAGAGAGAGAGAGAGAGAGATAGCTGTCCACCAGTACACCAGCAGCTCAGTCAATATCTTCAGTCCTCCATCATCCTTAACTTCTATACATCCTTCTCTTTGCCCTTCCCTCTCCAATTCCCTGTCCCTCCCTCTATCCATCCATCCATCCATCCATCACTCCCTCCATCCGTCCATCCATCCATCTTCAACCTTCTTCTCTATCTATCCCTCCTTCCCAATATGCAGCATATGATGCTCGTACAGCATCACACAAACACAGAATCAGAATAAGTAGATGGTACAGCATGTGTGTGTGTGTGTGTGTGTGTATTATGTGACTGTGAGTGTGTGTGTGTGTGTGTGTGTGTGTGTGTGTGTGTGTGTGTGTGTGTGTGTGTGTGTGTGTGTGTGTGTGTGTGTGCATGCGTGCAGATCAGGTGTATTTCCGTCGGTACCACATTGTAGGCGGCTGAATCTAATCTCCGTCAACAACACATCGGTGACAGAAAAAAAAAAAGAAGATATATCTGGTGTCAAAAGCTGCAGAGACGCAGATGTAGTGCAGTCTGAGGAGACGCAATAACAAATTATTATTCCTGTCTCTCACTCGCTCCATCAATTCACATTTTTTTATTTTTACATGTCTGCCTGTCTACTGTATCTACTCTGTCTGCCTTTCTGTCCGATGGCCTGCGTGTCAGCCTGTTCTGAGGACTTTACAAATCTCCTTGGGGAAATCGGCACCGTTGCAGCAGCGAGCGGTAACAGGATATATATCGAAAGAAGAACAGGATGTAATTGGGACGGAGCGAGGCGGAGGTCTTTCTGGCAGTCGCACTCGAGGAGGCGTTACAGCTCAGTCAGCTGACGTGTCCGCTGAGCGTCCGTGTAGCCGCAGCAATCGCGCGGTGTATTTAAACCATCGATCTCACGGCTCGTTCTCTACTGCTGCCGCGTTGCTCTGTTGCTGTTCATGCCGACGCTGATGAAGCTCTCGTAGGCTTTTCACACTTGAACCTGTTAGGCCAGGGTTAACTTTAACCCTGGGTTATAATAGCCCTGGTTTAACTTAGCTCATGTTTCACACTAGTTTTCTTTAACCCTGGGCTAGCAATTGACCCCGGGTATTCAGTGTTCAGGATTTCACACTGTAAGCTTGTAGACCCCGGGTTAACGTTTAATGCTAACGTTTGACTCGCTGTTACATTCTAACCCCTGTTACATTCTAACCCTGTTACATTCTAACCCGTTACATTCTAACCCCTGTGGCATTCTAACCCTGTTACATTCTAACCCTGTTACATTCTAACCCCTGTGACATTCTAACCCTGTTACATTCTAACCCTGTTACATTCTAACCCATTACATTCTAACCCCTGTGACATTCTAACCCTGTTACATTCTAACCCCTGTGACATTCTAACCCTGTTACATTCTAACCCCTGTGACATTCTAAACCTGTTACATTCTTACCCTGTTACATTCCAACCCGTTACATTCTAACCCCACAACGTTTCACACTATTGTTCTTAGCACCGCATTTTGGGGATAGCACCACAAAAGTGGTGCTAACCCTGCTTCGTAGCAGGGTTTGTTGACCCAGAGTTAAAAGCGGTGTTAACCCTCTTTCAAAAATGCAAGTGTGAAACACTGCTGAGCCTGGGGTTAAATGTGTCCTTAACCCCGGTCTTTCTTAAGACCGGGGGTTAAATGTGGTGTGAAAAGCATATCACATTACCTGCTAGCTATCACCGTGTCACTCGCTGTCTCTGATTGCGATGCCCTACAATCCTGTCGGAGTGTCCGCTTGTCGGTAATTGTCCACCGGGGCTGGTAATCGTCGGGCCGGTAACTCTCATTGTAGAAGGCATCGATGTTGCCTTGCAGTCCCGTCTACGCTCTCAGAAACCAACCTGCAAACGTTCGCCGCTATGTCCACAGCTTGAAGCCGAGCCGTGCAACAGGGAATGGCCACATGGCGGCTGGTGCCTGGCTATACACATAGAAGGTCTCACATGAGGCTAGAATGACCGAGCTACAGTAGATCCACTGCGTTTCCCTTCGAGAGACATGTGGGATATCTACTTGGTCGTACGGCGGGTGCCCCACCGGTATCGCCGTCTGGCTCGACTGCTGCAGGTTTTGGGGGATTGCTGCCGATCGCTCCCTGACTCACTCGGCTGGCTGAGTGAGTCAAGCGGAGGGCGATGCAACAGGGCCCGACGCCAAACTAAATCACATTTTATTCTCATATGAATATAACATAATCAATACGTGAGTTGGCTGCCAGAAATAAAGAATATAAAAAAAGGAGGTTTGATAGAAACACACTCAAACTAACAATTCCAACACTTGGATGTATTTAGTAGAAATGTATGAATGGAAAATCTGCACTAACCTTGATATGGATAATAGCAGCAGTACTGTCAGTGCATTATGAAATGAGTTTTCTATCAGTCTATTTATGTTCTCTCTGCCTCTCTGCTGAACCTGTTCTGTCTGTCTGTCTGTTTATTCTGTCCATCTCTTTCTGACCACTGCTTGCATTCACATTTTCCTTCACAGTGGATGTGACTGGGTGACAGGGTTCACTATAAGGGAGCACTAGAAGCCCAGGCAAGGCGATCTCTCCTATACAAAGTTGTACTTTTTGTCAATCATCTCCCACTCATTTTTGCCACTCGCTGACGCTGACACACACACACACACACACACACACACACACACCTCTTCAGCCCAAGGTTGTATGAATAGTTCTCTCTTCCCCGTCTTTCTTTCTCTCTTTCATTGCTCATGCTCCCATAGGTGGATGTCATGCTGATTAAGTTTGTCATGCATCAGGCATCACCTCTCACCCCCGCCCTCTCTCACTCTCTCTCGCTCGTTTCCAAGGTTGCTCTCAGATGAAACTTGAAGGTTTTTTTCCTCTCTTTGTCTCTCTCCGTCCCTTCATTTCCAAGGTTGTCATGCCCTAGGAAAAGTTTAGCATCTCTGAGCTCGCCCACCTATTTCTCTGTCTGTTTTGCCTGTCGCTATCTTTCTTTCTCTAGGTGCTTATGCTCAGGTGTAACCACGTTCATCAATCAACAGTCTGGGTCTCTCTTTCTCATTCTTTCAAATGTCATACTCTAATATGAAGTTTATGTTTTTTATTCTCTCTTCCAACTCTCGGTTTCTTTCCTTTCCGAGGTCATCGTGCCCTGGTAAAGTTTCATATATTCTAGCCGGCACAGTCATGCTCTCTCCTCCTCTCTTCCTCTGCTTTCCATCCTTCTGAGGGTCATTCTGCTCAACTTCCATCCCTCCATCTTTTCTCTCTTACTATGCTCTCTCTGTCTCAAATAAGTTATCTCTCCGTCTTTCTGCATTTTTCTTTCTCACTGTCTCTACCACTTCCTTTCTCTCCCCTTCTCTCGTGCCCCCAAGCTCTCTCAAGTTATTATAGCCCAGAAAAGGCCTTTTCCCAGACAGCTGTTCATTCTTTACTTTCTCTCTCTCTTCCTACCGCCTCGTCCCTCCCTCATTTCTTCTCCATCTGTCCTTCCCTCCATCTCTCTCCAAGGTCATTATGCCCAGGTTCATCTCTACTCTCCATAACTTCCCTCTTCTTCTCACTAGGATCATTAGTGCCAGGTGAAGTTCATCATCTCCATGCAAGTTAGCCCTCCAATCCTTCCCCTTTCTCTCCAAGATCATTACGAGCAGGGGAAACTTCACCGCCCCACAGCCAGTCAGCCCTCCGATGCTCTCTTTCTCTTTCTTCCTTCTCTGCAAGGTTGTTATGGCCAGGTAAAGTTCATCATCTCAAAGTCAAGCCGCTCTAATTAGTGCCGGCCTGTTCCCATGGAGATGTCCATCTTGTCTCCCGGCAGGAGAAATAACCTGGCGGTGATAAGATCCTAATGAGAGTTTTCTGGCACAGCAAAGGCATGCACACGCACACACACACACACACACACACACACACACACACACACACACACACACACACACACACAGACACACAGGACAGAGGCAAACACAAACATAGGCTTTCTTAGCCTTCACCACTTTTAATTGTTTTCCCCTCCGACATAGCTCTCGGGGCGAGCCGGCCTCCAAAACCAATACACCTCGTACTATCAGCACACTGCAATAGTCTACCGCTGCTCATAAAGCACTACACTGACATTGTAGGAGTTAGGGCCCATTGGTCACCTTAACCAATGTGGGACAAGAGGTCCGGCACCGACATCATCTCCATCGTCTCCGGTCGATAACTCTGTTTCTTATGTACTGCACATAATCTGTACTTGTATTTTGCTTTTTCAGAATACTGGAACTTATCATCACACCAACTGAGAAAAAGATTTCAGTGCATTATAAAACCTTTCTTGTAACTTTAGCTGGCATTTAGCTGATGCTCTTGTCCAGGTCTTGTCCAAGTCCTACGGTCACCAACACTACAAAGGAGCCATAGTCAGGAGTGGAAGAGTCAGAGCCATTAGCAGACTGACGATTGATGTAAGAAAGTATTCCTAGAATGATAATATGAAAGAGCAGTGCTAGGGAAAGGAATAAGATACATGTTGAGCCTTTGGGGGAAGATGGAGGGTGACTCTGTTGTTCTGACTTGGAGTGGGAAGGTCATTCCACCTTTGGGGAGCCAGAAGAGAGAAGAATCAAGGTTAGGCGAGGTGATGGAGGGAGGTTCTGCAAGGAAGGGAGAGTTAGGTGGCAGGAAATGGCAGAGCGGAGAGCACAGGTTGGCATCTAGGGCTGGGGCGGTGGCTTGAAGGTGTGGGGGTTCAGCACCAGGGTTTTTGGATTTGATACGAGCAGCCACAGACCGAAGGAGGGAGCGAAGGAAGACGGTAACTTGAAAGAATTTGGGGTGGTTGAAGACAAACTTGGGGGAGGTGGAAGACAACCAAAACTCCAATCTGTGATATCACGTGCACAATCAGGAGCTGGCCCGATTGACTGTGGACTCAATATCACCAGAATAACACTCGGTCTCGGTCACCTTTTCCATCTTTTCCAGTTCCATTGTCAATGAAGCTGTGCATCAGCGTGAAATCACCCAATTGTACGGATATTTGCACCGAGCACAAGGGGTTTTGATCCAAAATGAGATATCCATCATTTGGAAAAAGTGACAACTTTTACAAAATTGCAAAAGTATGGTAGTTAACTTTAGTCCCTGGCTGACAAAATGGTTACAGCAATGTCAAACAATGAACTTCAGGTAATGACTTTTCTAGTTTTTTCAGAATTGATATTGATGGCATTTTGGAAATTAACTGTTTCTTCTTCAACTGAATGCTTATCAATATAACCACAACTGTGGTTAAAAACAGATATCATTGCTGAAATGAACAAACCTCCAGAAAGGAAGTTTTGCAACAAATTGAGATGAACAGACTTGTTTTCAGATTGGCAGTAATGAATTCCAATGGGTTTCATCGGTCAGACAGTTATGACTGTCTCGGCACATGAAAGGCCAAGTTATGTTTCAGTTTAGATGAGAAGTTTTCATCAGACACGACTGACACGGTGGCTCACTAAAATGATCTAGATGTGAGGTTTTTTTTTTCAAAGGAACAGATATAAGAAAAATGTTGAAGAGTTGTACTCTCTGTTGATGACAGTTGAGGCCTTGAGGGAGTAATAAGGAAGGAAGAGAGAGATTGACAGAGAAAAGAGAGAGAGAGAGAGAAAGAAAGAGACTTGGAGAATGGGAGATGGTAGAGAGAGGAGGAGAGAGGTGAGGGACGAAGATGAAAACAAGTCCAATACATCGCAGACCTCTTCTGGAAAAGATGGATCCGAGAATATCTGCTGAGTTGAACATGGAGAGAGAAAGTAAAAGAGATATTAAGAAAAAAGAGGACAGGGAGAGAGAGAAATGGAAAGACAGAGAGAGAGAGAGATTGAGAGAGGGAAAGACATTGGCCTCTTGAATTGAAAACCCACTCCAGGATGGACTCTCAACTAACAAAGCGAACATTTTGAATAGACCAATGTGTGGGCAGTTATAACGTGTGTGTGTGTGTGTGTGTGTGTGTGTGTGTGTGTGTGTGTGTGTGTGTGTGTGTACGGTCATCAAAAATCTATGCGTTACATTGAGTTGACATGCACTGTGTAACCTAGACAAAGAGTCAAAAAGAAAGCAAATAGAAAGACTTGAACATTTTAGGACAAAATCACAAACAATCTCTCTTTCTCACATACACACACACACACACACACACACACACACACACACACAAATATCCAACACAGTCTCATATCATTTTGCGAAATTACCATGAACTATGCAATGCAGTTTATATGTACACAAATGTGATGATCACGCTTCTCCACCACAAAAGGATTATATGATGATAGCACGAATTGGACATTTTCACCTGTTTGTCACGTGAAAACGTTAGCTAACATTTGTGTTTGGGAAAATAAAGCAACTTTGGTTTAAGACTTTGGTTAAATTTGGGCAAGTAAAACAATTTGGCGGTTTTACTCATGGTTAATTAAGAGTTGGATTGTCAGACTACTATCTGTGTCTCCTCCGGGTGAACCTTTTGTGGTGGGGAAAAGACTTCTCTCACTTCTCGTGCACAGAGCACATATTTAAGACATCATGCTCATTACATGAAATTTTGGGAGACCAGGCTTCAGATATTACTAGCGGATCTCATCACACTCACACTCACAGCTGGATTGGTTTACTTGGGGAGAGAGAGAGAGAGAGAGAGAGAGAGAGAGAGAGAGAGAGAGAGAGAGAGAGATGAGAGAGAGAGAGAGAGAGAGAGAGAGAGAGAGAGAGAGAGAGAGAGCTTACTCACAAATAAAAGCTGGACAGCATTGCGTGTCGTTGCTGCTCCAGGCTCTGTTTCCTCATTGTTCTTCTCACTGGCTCTGCAATGCACCACCATCTGTATGTGTCTGGCTGTTTGTGTGTGTGTACATGCAGGAAGAGCTCCAGTAGGTGTTGAGAATGGCTCTTATTTGGATATTTCTATCATGATATAACAATATCATGGTCAGTAGACATAATTGTGCTATAATTGTACTTTTTATTTTCGGGGAGGCAGGATGAACAGGACGACCGGACGATGAAGTTTCATTGTATTTACAGTTTTCACAACAATTTTCCAGCTGTCGGAGAGCCAAATGAACCTGTATGGAGGGAAGAGTGTTTACGTGTATTTGCTTCTATGCAGAGCAAGAAAGCTTCATGAAAAATGGAACTACCAGAGGTGTGTATGACTTTGTTTGCATAGCTCTCCAGGGGCGCCCCTGGAGCAGGAAGGGATTCAGTGCCTTGCTGAAGGACACTTCAGCAGGGTACATACTTGCTGTCAGAGGGGATTGAACCCGGGTCTTCGGTTGCAGAGGACTCTAGGATGAATGAAACACTAAGGAGCTCTTATCACGGGGTATCAACTACGGTACATCAAAAGGAGGGAGGCTTGGGGTTATCCGCCTTGTTTAGCTCACTGAGTTAAGGTGGATTGGGATGGATACAAGAGGAGAAGATTCCTAATTCCCTCTGTCTCATTCTCTTTCTCTCTCTCTCTCTCTCTCTTCTTTCTGTCATTCACTTCTTGTAGGTTTGGCTTTTTAAGTTAAGGTGGATTGGTATAGATCAGAGAGGAGAACAATCACTGACCTAACAACCAACTATCTCGCTCTCTCTCTCTCATTTCCCACTGCAGCCACTCCGAGTTAAGGCGAATTGGTATGGATCCAATGGGAGGAGACAGACACACACACACACACACACACACACACACACACACACAGCTACCTCCATCATGGCCCCTTTTCTCCACGTCACGTCAACCCTAAACAGATCGATCACGAAACTACTTTTAATTGGAAAACACAAACAAACACCCTTATGCATTCACACGTATACACAAACACACAGAGTAGTCAGCTTAACAGCCTTATGGCTAGCAGGCCCAGGTCGATGTAAACAACCCAGATAAGAACGAGTAGCAACAGCCCCCATCGGTCTTCTTCAACCTTCTGGCTTTTAAACAGGTGAAGACAAAATGCCATCTTTGAAGATTTCCCAACTAAATTCTGATGGGAGATTACCCACGGGTCGAAAAACCATCTACCCAAACATCCAGCGGTGAGCTGAAGGTTAAATAATAAATGGGGATAAAAAGATCGCCTGCAGTACATTGGTGAGCGTGAGACTCTCAGACTCAGGGTTGTGGGTTCGACACAGTTCCACATAGTGTCAACCATCACCTTTATAAGTCGCTTCCTCCAGTCTGCTAAACAACATGTCTGCTAAATGACTGTAACGCGACCATGTGTCCGGTAAACATGGATTACTGTGTGCAATTTACTGTACCGTGTCCTGGCAAAGCTCACCAGTGATGAAAATAAGGTGGGTTTCATATGAGGTACTGGGTTTCATTTTCTGCATCACGTCCGTTGTTGTCATACCATTTTACTCTTTATTGTGTTTTGTTGCAATTAGTTTTTGTGTTGTTTTGTTTTGAATTCAGATGTTTTTATGATCCCCTTGTACATTATATTTCTTTGTTCTTTCTTTGTTTTATCACAAATTAATTATCGCACTGAAACAAAACTAAGCTGGAAGTACGCTAATTCAAAGCGTGCCATCACCTCAAAAAAAAAAAACACCTCCGAAAGCCACCACTTCCTCCAACTTTTCAAAGAAATAGGAGAAACAGAGAAGCTCTATGGATGGGATGTGCCCGCTTGAAAAAACGCCATCTCATCCACCAACCTCGACGTCCAAGCTAGCTCCCAAAAATAGCACCGGGGGGCAGTTACAGCGGATCTCAGTGTACACTGGGAAATGTCAGAGCGACTTGCGGTGAGTGAACAGGTGCTGCAGGAGTTCAGCGATTCATCATGGGACCAAACCTGTGACCTTTCGGTTCCGGGATGATCTCTCTAGCCACTCTCTCTAATCCACTAGGCCAACAAACACAGGCGTGCACACAGAAAACACACACACACTCACTCAAACACCTCAAACGGCAATCAATGCCCAACTGAATTGCTTTGTGACGCTCACAGTGATGACGGAGAGATAAGTTGTCGCCGGCTGCAAACAATTGAATAGTTCAGGAAGCAACAACAACACACACACACAAATTCAGATTAATGCCTCTAATGCTAAATCAGAGAAACATTCCTCTAATCCTCACAATAAGACCCCCCTTCTATATCTCTCTCTCTCTTTCTCCATCTCTTGCTCATCAGCCATTCCTCACAATACTTGACGGAGGAACACAGGAAATGAACGGGCAGACAGAATAGCAGGTAGAGGATTAATAAAAGAATAGTCAAAAGATGTGTCTGATATTGTTTAGAGGGAAATGAATAAATTGGTTTTCACCCACTTGAATTTTTCAGCGGGTGGAGGAAGTCATGGAGAGAGAGAGAGAGAGATAGAAGAGAAAATGAGCATGATGCAACATTAATGAAAACAGGTTCAAAGTGGTATCGGGGTCTCAAAACAAGTTCTGGAAGAAAAAGAAAAAAACTCTGCAAGAAGCAAAATATCAGCAGATATTTATTCTCGGAACTTGCCTGTTTCATATTTAACTCACCGGGTCAAACGCAACATTAAATGCTTTTATGATAAAGATTCATTAGAGAAATTAGAAGGAGAGCAGAGCGTTGCAGGAGTACATGCAGAATTAGCCAAACAGGGTGGATGAACACTACAGGATCTCTTGCAGATTTCTTAAATTCAGCACTATTTATCTAAAATGTGGTGCTAGCGGTGCTAGCTAACCTAGCGTGGTGAAAACCACTTAAAAGCAACCTGATCTTTAACTGGAATAACTTCACCAGCATAGTAATCCAACGTCCAGGACCATGGGTGCATATAGAGTATTTTTAGCACGGATCGCTGGCAGTGTTAGTTTCATGCTCTACTTTATTCAGCTGCAGAAGACAAATGAACTTGTACTGAATCTTAAAATCGTGTTGTGTTTTCTCCACCCTTTAGTAAAATGGTAGAGCATTTGGTTTCTTTCAACCCTACGCACTGTCTGGGACGACTGATGTCACTGACTTGGAGTTGGAACTGGAAGACACTGGAGAGAAGAGAAACAAAAAAATGAAGGATGGGATGAAATGGAGGGATCAAAGGACAGAGGGAGGATAGAGACGTGGCAGGGTGAGTTCTCCACTGTAAGATGTTATGAGGTGTGTGTGTGTGTGTGTGTATACGCGTGTATGCATCATCATATGGTCATTGCTCAGTGTTTCATAATAAAAGTGTTATTCCTATATATTCTATAAAGCTAAACCTTTATAGGGTGTAATATGAGTACATTTTACTTTCACACAACGATGTAGCAAGAATAAGTGTCACATTTTGTTTTGTCGAATGGTGGATCGCTCATTTTTGCCATGAACCTCTTCGTTTTCCTGAATCCTTCCGGCCCAGATCTCCGTCGTACAACTCACCGTTGAAGTTGACGGCCCGGATGTAGCTGAGCAGCTCTTTGCCGTCGATGTTGTTGGCCATGCGCGGGCAGAGGCCCGGGTAGCCGTAGCAGAGCTCCCGGTGCATGCGGTGCAAGGCGTGGGCCATGGCGTACACCGCATCCATCACAAACTGAACTTTCCCCTCCTGTTCGTAGCTGGAGTCACGGCCAACCTTCTCTAAACCTGAGAGAGGAGAAAGCAGTTGGAGGAGAAAGAAAGAAAGAAAGAAAGAAGAAAGAAAGAAAGAAAGAAATGCAAGAAGAAGAAGTGGTGTAAGACAGGCTGACTAACAGACAGGTAGTGGATCACTCAGCTTGACAGATGACTCCCTCCTTCATTATCGCCTTGGTAGCAGAGTTGCAGGATAACATGTTCCTTCTCTCTGTCTCCTGAAGCACTGAAAATGGCATTTCCTTGTTTGAGGAAATCTAAGGAAGTGCTCAGAGCAGATGAAACATGTTTTGTCCTCCTGCTGACCCTTGTCACATGGCTGTATGTGGAGGACCACTGGGTATGATCAGGATGCTGTATTAGTTTTGGTAATTTTTAACATGCCGGTGCTGTGGTGTTACTCTGTAATATTTGTTTTCTCTCAGTGTAGTTGATTTATTACTGCAAAGTAATTTATGATGATGCCAAATTAAGCATGGTTTAACCTTTGAAAACCTCTTAAGAACTTTAAAAGGAACACAAGCTGCGCCGCCGTCTGGCTGAGAGATGCAATAGATCACAAGTAGTACAATTCAGTTTGAACACGTTTACGTTTACCCAGTTGGAAAGAAACACACTCAAATGGTCATGTGTGTGCATTGACATACACCCATGTACACACACACACACACCACACACTTTCCAAACTGCGCTTTAATAAGAGGTTTATGTAACGTTGGCATACTTAGCTAATGAAAAAGTTCCCCCATGCATGAACATGGAAATCAGTAATTGATTACAATACTAAATTTTTCTGTTTTTCTTCACAGTCAGGCGAGTGGAACTGCACAAGAAGGCCCAACATCTCTTCATTATCCTTTCTCTCTCCACTCTCACTCCATTCCCCCCATCTCCATCTGTCACTCTCTCTCTCACACTCTATCTTCTTCCCTGCCTCTCCCTCATCATTTCTTTCACTGACTCTTTCATCACTGTCATTGCTCCACCCCTCTCTCTTCTTGCTTTTACTAACTTTCCCTCCCTCCATCTCCTCCCCTCTTTTCCTCTTTATCTCACCCCCCTTCCTACTGTCTCTCTCTTGCCTTTTTTTACCCATTTTTTTTTTAACAAGTAGCAGCAACCCTTAGGCAAAACCTGTCTGAGCTGAGTTGAATTAACAAGACCGGAGGCCCTTCAATCAATATGAGCATCCATAAGGAATTAATGGGGCTATGAGAATGAAATACAATCCAAGTTATGGAGCCTGCTGGCTGTGTGTCAGTGTATTTGTGTGTGTCTGTGTGTAAGTACAAGTGTGTTCATCGACACATATCTACACGTGTGTCCCAGAAGTGTGTTACGGCCATACAGAGACTCATTCCTAACACTGCTCTGGCGCAGGAGGGAGGCTGACTTCACTTGACAAAGGTTGTGTGGCCAGTGGAGGCATAGTTGAGCAGGAGACTTGATGAGACGACAAACAGCCTGATCCCTATTGACTTTCCAATGTATATGCATTATTAGTAGGGAGAGAGTCCCGGTAGAGAAAACAGACCAGAGGCCATCAGATTGCTGGCAGTACCAATTGAGGAAAACACTTCACAAGAGACACAGCTTATTACTTTCTGGCCGAGCTACAAAGCCACATCAAATCCTCGCCCCGAACCATAATCCTTTACCTCGGGTTACCTTTGTCCTTTAGGTGGAGATTTGAATTCGTACATAAAGATGACTTAAATAAAGAGACCTGACGTGGTGGATTGGTGTTGGCTCTTCCAGAAGAAAAACAACAAAAAGAAACACGACACAACAGGGAGTCAGTCTTGCACAGCAGTTAGACAGCACAGTTAAGTTAAGTAGATGCTACCTTCACTCATCTACTTAAAAAACAACATTGCTCCAACAAAACTTTTTTTCCCGCAGTGAACAAAGCAGTTTCACACTCATGAGGATAACTGGCAGGCAAATACGTTGGAATACTTTAATCCACGCGGAGCAGAATTGAATTAGTAGAGACGTTTCAGCCCGTAGCTTAAACATAACACCCTTACTATTGTAATTGGTGCTCCACGTGGATTAAAGTATCGGAACACATCCGTGTGTCGATTATCCTTATGGGTCCAAACCCCCGCCCCTTTTGTTTAACGTTGGATCAACACTCATTCTATCGGGTGGCGACTGGCCAGAGGGTAGAGACACGGGTGGCACACTGACTCCCGATTGCATCCATGGAGGCACTTGGCCAGTCGGTGTGCTGGCATTAGCCTCACCTCGTTACACTTTCCTATCGGGTTGTGTTTGTGCGCAACACTTTAGCATTAGCCCCGCCCCACTGCACGCAGGGTTTTTATGTTGGCAGTAATGACATTGGAGGCACAGGACCAGACTTTTAAACTGCTAACGTATCGTTTGACCAACATTAGCCTGATGCCCAATTGCCGACGGGAGGATTCAAGACAAACTTTTAGAGAGGAAAAACACGGCTATATTACATTTTTCTGAATCAGAAGTATATATATGAAAGATTTGTGTGTAACGTGCACAACACAACATCCATTTGATGTGATAACATCATCCAGTTGAGTGACTGGAAAAAAGGACAAATATAAATGGAGGCAGCTTGTAGCCTCAAGGTTAGAGATGCAGGCTTGTGACCAGAACCTCAAAATCCCAGAGTAACTGAGGAAAATCTGGGCAGGGGAAGCGAACAGGAAACGATTCAACAATTACCACCAAGGTGCTCTTAACCCCCAACTGCTCTCGTAAAGCTGTTCGGTGCACGGTGGCAGACTGCGGTCGCACCGGGCAGCTGCCGGTTATGATCATGTGTAACCGCATGAATGTTGAGCAGGCCGCGGCTGGAAAAAGATCAAATGTTTATCTAAAAAAGATAAACGCAGTGATATACAATGGGCAATTCGTTGGGCAACTGTGAGAAGCAACAGAGCCCATGGTGTTGCCTCAGTATTGTTGCTGTAATCACAGAGGACCATTTCTGCTGCCAGGGAACATTGTAATAGTTTTTTAATGGCCCTTTGAATCACCATCCTATGCGTACTCAGACTCAATATGAACCAGAGAGTAACACACAGTCACGACCAGATGGTCAGTCGTTGGACTGGCTGGTAAGAGTTGCACTTTGGCTCAGAAGAGTGTGTTCATACTGGGCACCAGCGAAGCGTGGGTGTGTAGAAACCATTTAAATGAGAAATAAGGGGGAGAAAAAAGGAAGAGCGCTCATTTAACCTTCTGCTGAGTAAAAAGGTTAAGAGGGAGAGAACATTAACCATCACCAACCAAACAAGCATTGTTTTGAAATAGGTCATTCCCTGTCTTTGTCAGCTTGTCGTTGACAGTATCGGTCTGGCAGCCTGAATCATATTGACCATGGAGAAAGACTAATACTGTACCTATGCACAACCACAAACAACTCCCCCGCTCTCTCTCTCCCCCTCACAGACACACACATACTCACACACACCACTTTCATTCTCTCTCTCTGACACAGACAAGACAGACCACCGCACTGGCTCAACAGACTCTATCAGTCCTCCACCTACCCTGGGATCGAAAATGTGATTGGAGAGAAAAAGATAAATGCAGACTCTGTGACAGAAGTGGAGACTGGATATATGTATTTATCCATATCTGTGTGTGTGTGTGTGTGTGTGTGTGTGTGTGTGTGTGTGTGTGTGTGTGTGAGAGAGAGAGAGAGTGTGAGTATACCAACATACAGCTCAGTTATCAGGGGATTGACAGGAGATAAATTCCAATCAGCTCCATTATCAGACTGACAGAGAGATTAGCTGCTTCGTTGGGTCACAGGCCTGGAGACAATGCTGAGTAACTACCAACACACATGCACACGCACACGTACACGTACACGCACACACACACACACACACACACACACACACACACACACACTAAGGACTTATTATGCACCATCTACTCCATTGTTCCCAACCCAACAATACAGTCAGTCCAAAGTTAAGAGCTACAATTTTCTCAAGCACTATAACAATACAGCACACTGTTTTTAGACTGTATCACATGAACACAATACACCAGCATGACAACATCATAGTAGCAGAGTGTATCCGCCTACTGTATCTTTATTTACTATACACTACTGAAAATGACAGCAGTAGTCTGTTGGTAGTACTGAAGGCAAGCCAGCCTCACTGGGGAGAAACAGTTCAAATCAAAGATTCAATCTAGTGTTGTTCTACTGACATTTTGAAATGTCCACAACTACATGATGTTAATTGTTGAATATTTCAAAAAACTACTACTGTCATCTGATGTGTGACAGTTTTATAAGCAAGGGACAGAAAATAACTCCAATAATAATCCATGTTGTGCCGCCATGTCAGCAGTCTTTCTGTACGAACAGATTTTTTTTTTTGGTGGATATCTAATTTTGAAAAGAAACTCTCAAACTCTTTTTCCCCTGTAATGTGACAGCTTCCTGTTAGAGAAACATAGCAGACAGAAGATGTCATTGTGCCCCTTTGAACATTTGGATAGATGGGGAAGATTGCTTTCCAAATGTACTCAGAATCAGAAAACGGGAATTTTGTCTTGACCTTATATTGCAGTCTGACTCGTTGTTATTACCACTGGGTTATCACCATCTACTTTGAACCGTTGTTTTAAGACGATCTCACTATTCCACTATCTTCGTCAGGTGTCCCAATACGACACGTGATCAGCTTTCCCTCAAGTACCTGCAATCTCTTCACCATGTGTTTTGTATTAAATGTAACTAATACGAGTCGACATTTTCAATCAGATTTGTAACCGCATCACATACGAGCAATGTGTGTTTTTGTGCATGTGCACGTGCATCTGAACCAGCTTGTGTGTATGCACGTGCACCAGTATGATGGCACTTGTTTGTTCGTCATAGCCTTCCAGAAATGCATTTCCATTCAGAGAGGAAGTGCAGCACAGTGCGGTTTGCTGTGCCACAGAGCAGCGTGTCATGAGCTAATGCTAACCTCTCTAGCTGCTCCTCTGAGACGTGCAGAGACATAATGCATCATTAATCAGCATATCGCAAGAAAATGCAACCGTACCTTGAGACAGCTAAACGACTAGTGCTGTTACAACGGGCGGGAAGTGGGGAAACACTAGTGTGTGTCTGTTTCCTGGTGTTGCATCAGGTATGGTAACCTCTGATGAGTGTCGCAGCAAAGGCATGTGTGTGTGTGTGTGTGTGTGTGTGTGTGTGTGTGTGTGTGTGTGAGAGTGAGTGAGTAAGTGTGGGCGTGCGAGAGGGAGACATGAAGGGAAACAGAGAGACAGACAGAGACTGACATCGGGGGGAGACAGGGAGAGAGACATGGAGGGAGACAGAGAGAGAGACATGGAGGGAGACATGAAGGGAAACAGAGAGACAGACATGGGGGGGAGACAGGGAGAGAGACGTGGAGGGAGACAGGGAGAAAGACATGGAAGGAGACAGGGAGAGGGACATGGAGGGAGACAGAGAGAGAGACATGGAGGGAGACATACAGGGAGACAGGGAGAGAGACATGGAGGGAGACAGAGAGACAGAGAGGGAGACAGGGAGAGAGATATGGAGGGAGACAGAGAGAGAAAGAGACATGGAGGGAGACAGGGAGAGAGACATGGAGGGAAACAGAGAGAGAGAGAGACATGGAGGGAGACAGGGAGAGAGACGTGGAGGGAGACATGGAGGGAGACAGAGAGAGAGACATGGAGGGAGACAGAGAGAGAGAGAGACATGGAGGGAGACAGAGAGAGAGAGAGACATGGAGGGAGACACAGAGAGAGATATTGAGGGAGAGAGCGAGAGAGACATGGAGGAAAACATGGAGAGAGACAGAGAGAGAGACATGGAGGAGACAGAGAGAGAGAGAGAGAGAGAGAGAGAAAGAGAGAGGGAGAGACAGGCATGGAGGAAGAGAGAGAGAGAGAGAGAGAGACATGGAGGGAGACAGAGAGAGAGAGAGAGAGAGAGAGAGAGAAAGAGAGAGGGAGAGACAGGCATGGAGGAAGAGAGAGAGAGAGAGACATGGAGATAGATGTACAGCCTGCTTGTCTTAATGTCCTGTCTGTCTTATACAGACTCATTACACTCTGTTCCGTTTGCCAGCAGCTGCCAAATGTAATTCAGCCTTCCTGCTCGGCTGTAATGACACTGGAGACCAGCTTGGTTGGCTGACTGGTTGGTAGGGGAGGATTTGCATTGGAAAATAGGAAAAACTATGACTTGAAAAAGACTCGAGAGGCAGATGACTGTGCAGATGAAACGTGCTTTTCATGTCTGGAAAACTGCACGGAGACACTATCCTCTCCATATCTGCCTGGGAGACATTTTTTGTGTTTGTGATGTTCTTGTTGCGTGAGCGTGCAGGACAGATGCTGTGATCTGTTTCTAGCTCTGTATGAATGCTTTACTAATTTTGGTTCCGTTAAATAAAAGCCACAGACATGGAAAAAAAAAAACTACGTTGAAAAAAGTTTTGTGGCAAAATGAGATACCCACCTTTTGAAAAACACAACTCCAACTCCTACAAATTGAACGGTAACTTTTCAAAGGATCCTTGTCTGACAAAACACTCCAGCAGACTGGACACCCTAGAGATATTTAAAGATGGAATTATGGTAATAATCTTTATCATCATTTTTATCTCAAATTGATATTGCTCTTTGAAATAGAGCTCTTCAAATAGCTATCAAAGTACACGACACACTACTTGAACCGGGCTCGCCGGGCACTTCAACATAAATGCGGTGTTTAAGAGAGCGCCGGTGTGACTCACGCCGGTAAGAACCTGCGGATTACCGGAGATAACAGCGGTCTAAACATTACCTTATGGGGAAAGGTGGAGAGCTTAAATCCACCTCTCCGTGACCAGTTGGAGAACCTGACGAATAGACTGAGAAATACTGGCGCGTTTTATACTCTGTGCCTGACTTCCTGAAGGAAACCCTGAGTGACGATAACATCAAAACATGGGTTTTTGACGTGTCGGTGATTTGAAGGGCGGTAAAAATGGATCATGTAATTAATGTCGGAGCGGAAAATGTCATAAAACAAGTGTGTCTTTTCTTTGCACAGTGATTCAGAGGTAATATAATGTATATATGTTAACCTTAATCACTCTGGGGAGCGTTTGAAAGAGCGTACATGCTCTTTCACAGCCTTCTACTGTTTGGGTTAAAGCGCCTTGACGGGAGGGGAGAGTGTTACTCCTTCACTTCCCCTACCAGTTTTCCCCAGCTGGTCTTGGGGTTCAAACTGGCGACCTTCCAGACACAAGCCCACGTCTCTAACCTAGTCCATATTTCCTGTCACTCAACATCAAAACGTTACCAAGTCTTCAATTTCCTCCATCGCCGTGGTAAAAGGCCAACAATCGGCAAACAAAACTCGTCTGACCAAAGGTTAGCAAGGAGTTTAAAAGTCCTGTCCTGTGTGAGGTTACTCTAAATGATGTGATTGATGAAGAGACCAATAAAAGCCCCAGCGTGCGGCGGGCTGGGTCAAACCTGCTAACGCGCTAGTGGGACCGAACGCTGCGTCTGACACCGACACAAACCGATACAGCGGTGCAGCAGCGTGAGGCTAATGCGAGCACGCCGACTGGTTAAGTGCCTTGATGGATGCCGTCGGGGACCCAGTGTGCCGGCGTTTACACAGAGAGTGATTGATAGCACCACGGATGACAGACGGACTAATGATTTAGACAAGCTCCTCAATTAAACATCAATTAGGAGCACAGACTCAATTCCCCCCGCCCCCCTTTCTCCACTCCCTTCCTCCGCCACAGAGGAACAGGCAGAAGACTTCTTTGTCCCTTTCCTTTTTCTCTCTCAAACTTTTATGTTGAAAGATAAAGATAAATTCAGGAATAACGAAGTAAGGAAATGTATTCCCGAGCCTCAGAATAAAGCAGAGTCACTTCAGATGGTGAGGAGTAGATTGGCTAGTTAGCTTTATCCAACATGTCTGAAACACGTCAGGGAGTTGACGTGTGCATTAACCCGTGTTAATGCACACGTCAACTTGACACCACACACACAAATACCACAGTTTTCATTTACGGACACACAAACACACATGGTAAACACACTTGCACCTCATTTGCTTCAATCATCTGTTTCGAGTACTTGTCATGAAACAAACTGAGAAAAGAAGCCCACACACACACACACACACACACACACACAGGGAGCTAGCTACAGGGCTAATCTGCCAAGGCAGAAATGAGTAATCAATATGATAGACTAGGAAATGAGCATCAGATGGAGCCTTCTGTTCTACTTGACTTGACAAGAGATCGCTGGAGCCAATTGGGTTATGTCAATACACCGCTGCACAAGTGCTGGTCATTAGAGTCAAGCTGTGTGTATGTGTGTGTATTGACGGGGATTTTGTCAATACTCACATATTTCAAAAAATCTGTCCTGAAGTCAAGCAGCAATCTTCTGAAACTTTTGCATCAGCGAGTCAGCTTCTAAACCGGCGGCGTGTAACTTTCTGTGACTGAGTCGTTTGCGGCCCCAAGTGGCGGCGAGAGGTAGCGACTTCAATACCCTTAATAACGCTCTGCAGCGATAGCCGTGGCGCTAGCTCGCTCGCTGTGTGCGTTCGCCTCGTGGGTTTTGGTTTGTCACTTCCTGTGCCCAAAACGTGGTGAATAGAAGGAATCTACAGTGGCTCAGTGAAGGGGGAGGGGCCTGTCTTCTCTGTCGTAGCTCCACTTTTACATCATGAAGCTTTTTAACTAGAAAAGATCAGGAAGTGCGAGAGGGTTTGTGACAGTCTGATTGGCTGACTCACTCCCTGGTTGACTGAGGGCCAACCTGCTTGCTGCCTGCCTGGTGGGTTCTTTACTAACTGGCTTGTATCTGTCTATCTCTCTACCTGTCTGTCTTTCCTGCCTCTTTTCCTCTTCTTTCGTCACCCTTTCCCTTCTCCAGACCTCCTGTCAGACTGTAGGGAGAATGTCTTCAGCTTTGCAAAGAGCCGTACTCTGCAGAGCAGCAGTGTTCATGAATAATGTGATACCACTGACACATGCAGCTAATATATATTACGTCTCTACAATATTACTGCTATATATTACTGCTGATAGTACACACAGCTCATATTAATTATTCACTAGTCATGATTCATATGATGCTGAATCATTGTCCTGGCTGCTCTCACTAGTTCCCTAGTCCCTCCCTCTCTCTTCCTCTCTCTCTTCCTCTCTCTCTCTCTTTCTTAATCTGCCTCGGCCTTGTTCCCCTCATCAGAGTGCGTCCACACTAAGCTGTTTAAATTTGGTTTAGCGTTTTCGAAAAGCTCGCCATCCACACTAGACCAGCAAAAGCGCATACCTCCTTCCATGGACATGCACTAGACCACTCAGCCGCTTGGATCAAGTGACAGTCAAGCAGAGAAACGTCATCATTTTCGAAAAAAAGTCTCCATTTGCGCCGTCCACGCTACAATGAGAGGCCGCCGTTTTCAAATTCATCCACTTGGGAGTGTTTTTCGAAAAGTAAAAATTTGAAAATGCCGCCCCAGTGTGGACGGGAGGGTAAAATGGAGAGATAAGGACGCGTTTTCAAATCTAAACGGCTTAGTGTGGATGTAGCTTGAAGCTTCACTCTCTCTTCTCTTAATCTCTCTTTCCCTCTCTTGCTGCTATCACACAAACAAACAAACAAACACACACAGCTGTTTGTCTGTGTTCCCACCCTTGAACACACACACAGACACAGACACACAGACACACACACACACACACACACACACACACACACACACACATATATGCTTTCTCCTGCCCTTGGCAGGTAATTACTTGGATGAGTCAGTGGAGGGATGGAGGGAGAGAGAGAGAGAGATAGAGAAGAGGAAGTGCAAGACAGAGGTGAGAGGAGAGCGAGAGAGAGGAAAAGTTGGGGAGAGAGAGAGAAGGACAGAAAAAGAAAGAGAAACCCAAAGACAAAGAATAGGAAGGAAGTAAGCGAGAAACCCAGAGGAAGGAGATTCAGAGAAATAAGGAGAAAGAAACAGAGACAAAGAAAGCAACAAAATGAGAGCGAGAGAGAGAAAGAGAGAGAGAGAGAGAGAGAGAGAGAGAGAGAAAGAGAGACAGAAGTAGTAGGCGGAAGTATGCAGCTGAGAAGGGAGCTATTGTTGAAGAGAGGACGAGGCGTGAAATCACATTAGTAGAGCAACACTTTCCCCCTCACCTGCCTCAACCTCTTCCTGCATACAGAAGTGTGTGTGTGTGTGTGTGTGTGTGTGTGTGTGTGTGTGTGTGTGTGTGTGTGTGTGTGTGTGTGTCCTCAACTCCACTAAGCCCCCACCTGAGCCAGTGACACCAATCTAACAGGTACAGACTTCAGGGAGCAGCAGGAGAGCAACTGTTGACACACACACATACATACACACACATACACACACATACACACACGTATACACACACACACACGTACACACACACACACACACACACACACACACACACCTCTAACGCTACATGTGTTTGCATGGACCCCACCCATGGAGTCTCACCCAACCAGGGAGGGGGCATTCTAACAGCAGCCAGACACTAATAGATGTGGACATGCTGGCAGGTGGCCATCTTGTCTTCAATCAGTTTGTAATATTGATAAAACCACTTTGGCAGAAATTAAAGTAAGAAAAAGTTAACTTCCAAAACAACTGTTGTTTTTATTCATTTTTCATTTTTGTAGATTTTCTGTTGTGTAACTGAGCAGTGAAAGTGGTTGCGCTCCAGTGAAAATGCTGATGCAAAAACAACATGCCTCCTTATTAATGAAGTAATTTCATCATCAAGCAATTTCATTTAACTAAACTAGATTGAGCTAAATGAGTTAATTGTAGGCTGATTCAGTTTAGTGTTTAGTGTTGAGATGTAGTAACCTAACAACATGCTGACTTTAATAACAGTAGAAATTAGACCACTGTAACCTGGCCACCCCACTTCAACTTCACTGTGTGTGTGTGTGTGTGTGTGTGTGTGTGTGTGTGTGTGTGTCAGCAACAATGAGTGGTGTGTGACAGGGCCACAGTGAGCATGGTCCCATGGTCCTGCTCAAGATGGATTACTGTGTGTATGTGTGTGTGTGTGTGTGCTTCTATCTGTGAGTTAACAGTGACGGATGGGCTGCTCAACACTCAGCAATAGGGCTGCCTGACACAGTCAGTTGCACACTCCTACCTATGATGGCAACAAGGGAAACAATCACTCACTCACACACACACACACACACACACACACACACACACACACACACACACACACACACACACACGCGCGCACTCACACACGCGCACATATACACATGTGTAGCACACAAACACTTTTCTCTATGAAACAATCTAGGGATTCAGTACATACGCCGGCCGTCTTTTCTATAACAGCACCTGAACAAGCAGTTACACACACACACACACACACACACACACACACACACACACCTCTATGACAGAAGCTAGACAACCATAACCTCTACAAGGAGATTACAAAAGGATCATTTGACTGGAGCTAAATCCCACTTCATGTCACCTACTGAAAAATTACACTGCAAAGTGAAGGGACTGTCTACCTGTCTGTCTGTCTGTCTGTCTGTCTGTCTGTCTGTCTGTCTGTCTGTCTGTCTGTCTGTCTGTCTGTCTGTCTGTCTGTCTTTACATCTTTCAGGGTATTTCTGATTTTCTTTCTTTTTCTTAACCTGACATTTTCCATCAACTGGCCACAGTGGCTACTGGATACTGGAAGCAGCTTTTGGAACAGAAAGTTGTCCCAATAATACAGTTTTTTCTGATCGCTAACTCACATCGGTCAATACTGAAGCCACATTGTCAAAACTCTTCATACAGTCTGCATTACCAACATGCATCTTGGCCAAACAGTTAATCTCACCTTCAAAACTCACTCAGACCACCAAAACACTTCATACATGTTTCAAAATAAGCTCGTTCAACCAGAACACTGGCAACACTTCTCACTCAGGAAGCATACATCGTCACTCATAACACACTAACCTAAAAAACACTAACAACAGGGAGCATTACATAAATGATGAACTTTTATCTTTGAAGTTTGAATGATTTTTCACATAACTCAGTATTTCATTATAGAATAAGAATAACACCTTTTCACTTTATTGACTGTACTAAAGTAATGTATGTAACCAGTAAGTATGTAACAAGAATGAATCAGAAATGCAGCAATTTGCTTCAAATCGTAATTTACTGTATTTGTGAAAAATAAAAAGTTGAAACAAAAACAAAATCCTGAAATTCCAGGAGGCAACCTTTGGATCCTAAAACACAAAATATATTTCAAAATGTACATGTAAAAATGTAAACATACTGTATTGTACTGTAATATGTAGTTCAACTGAAGGATGCACATCTCACCTGTTGTTTTGTTGGAAAATTCATACTATTGATGCAACTGTAAACCAGCCTCTCTAAAAGAGAGACCATGGTTTACAACATGGTCAATAATTGTGGCCCTTATTCAGCTTTCAGCTGAAATTGCAATCAGCTGTGTTTGGAATGATTATTATTTATTTTTATTGTAAATCTTCTGCTAAAGCTTCTGCTCTTCTGCTTTTCTATATATTTCAATATGGTTACTGCAGAAATCAGTCTGCTTTGAATGTGTTTTTTACAGTTTGGAAAACAGTGTGTTAGCATTTGAAAAATGTGCTGCTAATGTATAGCGTTTTGCAGGTGGTGGAGTATGTATGAGAAAAGAGTTCATGGAT
This sequence comes from Hoplostethus mediterraneus, assembly GCA_034670385.1. NCBI lineage: Eukaryota > Metazoa > Chordata > Actinopteri > Trachichthyiformes > Trachichthyidae > Hoplostethus > Hoplostethus mediterraneus. The sequence continues at coordinate 527,687 of JAXDDW010000188.1, forward strand.
TTTGGAGAATGTGGTCATTGAATGCATTTTGTGTGAAAGCAATGAAAAATGATTCACAGTTTGGTCCACATAGACTTCTGTTTCGCTGACTGTGTGAAGAGTTTTGACAATGTGACTTTGGTATTGATCCATGCGAGTTAGCAATCGGAAAAAAACTGTAATAACATTTAGAAATGTAAAGCCGGGCCTGTGTATCCACGCGTGAGTAGCCCTCTGATTATCTTCAGTGTTTACCAATTAAGTGTGTGAGGAGGAAATGGAAATGAGTTTATTTCTACTGAGCTGTGACGTCCCCTGATAGGGAGGACGTTACTGTACTGCTTTCATTAAGCTACTGCAAAAAAAAGGGAGGACACTTTCTGGGCAATATTGCTGATCAAAGAAAGTAGAAGAGAGAGCTTCAGCTAAGTTATAGTTGGGGGTTTACAGTCTCTATCTCAACTGGATTTCTGTTTTGGATTCCCACTTGGTTAATGGTATAGTGCGTCTCATTTGAATTGTCCCATTTCTAGGCGATGGTTTTGAACGCTACATAACTCGCTGTAAAAATATGTGAGCAGTTAAAGTGTTCTTCATTCCCTCTTCATCACCTCTACATATCATACAGCTTGTTACGATGTTATGATGATGATTATTTTCTGTGCCACTTTACCTGAACACACAGTGGGTATAGAGTAGAGTGATTACATATATATATATAGTCTAGTGTCCATTGAATGTCTTGTCCTTGTATGTACTGTGCTATTCAAAATGTCACTCCATGTTAGTTGTTCTTGGTTATTACAGTGATTCAGCATTGCCTGTATATGTACCATGTGTTTACCTCCATATAGTTTTCTTTGCAGGACGGCGAGACCTCTGAAAGACCATTATTAGATCCATTAAGCCCCCTGTGCAACGCCAGAACCATACATAACAATTAATGCAACTACCAAACTACACACCAGTGTAAAATACACATCAATACAAATAGGTCTTGCAGTGATTCAAATATAAACAGTGATAAACGGCGTGTCTCCTTTATAGGGCTGGCTTGCATAACTGAACTAAGGAAGAAGTATAAGGTTATGAACCGAGATTAGTTTTATTTGCCACATTTACAGTGAAATGCCACGATACAGTAGATTAGTTTTTGCGACCGCGTTTTACAGTCTCAGCCTCGGCTAAGCCGCTGCACACCAAGGAGAGGACGAGCTAGGAGAGAAAAAAGGAGAGACAGAGAGAGAGAGAGAAGGTGAGGGAGCAAAGGAGGAAGAGGGAGAGAAAGATAGCGAAAGAGTGACAAAGTCAGCAAAGGAAAGAAAAGATCAAAACGGCAGGGGGAAAAGTAGGATAAAATACAGGCATCGTTCCCTCCAGAGGAACGCAAGTCACAACCCACATAGAAGAAGAGACAAAAGGAAGGAAAAAAACCCCAACAGTGGAACAACCTTGTTTCCTGCTCGCCCTGCACTCTAATTCCACAGTGTGTGCCTCAGACGTATAGCTGCTGTCAGAACCAATGCTGCTCACTGGTGGAACAGATCCATTGATGGGCCCAGGTGGAAGGCTAGGTGTGTGTGTGTGTGTGTGTGCTTCCATTTTTGCGCACGTGTCTGTGTGTTTTTAAATGTGTGTGTGTGTGTGTGTGTGTGTGTGTTTTTCTGCAGCCCTGAGCTAGGAAATGGGAACAAGGGTGTAATAATTACAAAGATCAGCCAGGGTTAGAGCTCTGACCGACTGATGGCTGAGCCAGCACAGCACTGCTAAGCATGCTGGGCCATGACTGAGAGTGTGTGGACTGACTGTGTGTGTGTGTGTGTGTGTGTGTGTGTGTGTGTGTGTGTGTGTGTGTGTGTGTGTGTGTGTGTGTGTGTGTGTGTGTGTTTGTGAGTTGCATGCCTATATATCCTTAGTTCCATGTTAAACTAATATTTGATTCTTTATGATTTGATTAGTCGATTCAAATAGAACATTTACAATGTGTGTTTGTGTGTGTGTGTGAGAGTGAGTGAGTGAGTGAGTGAGTGAGTGAGTGAGTGAGAGAGAGAGAGAGAGAGAGTCTCAGTTTTTGTATGTTGATTACTGTGAGGCTGAAAGTATACTGCTTGAATTACCACAGAGCTTGTGTATTTTCCCATGATTGTATCTGTCCATGCATGAAATGTACGTGTTTTTTTTGAAGTGGGTGAGTGTACGATCATGGTGGTATGATCTCGGGTCTGCCTGTATTCCCTTTCCCCTCATGCATCAACTTCACTACATTGCATGGTTTCATCAGAGCATGAGCTGAGTTATACACCTGTGTGTCTCCTGATGGATGTGTGAGTAGGAATGTAATGTAATCTTAAAAACTATTGCCTGTTGCCACAATTTCAACATTTCAATTTGTTCTACACTACGTCTCATAATTTTGTGTTGTTTTCTGTTTAATGTGACCTATTGGAGGAACTCAACAAGGGACATTCATGATATGTGAAAACTTACTTGGCCAATAAAACTCCATAAATGCTGTAGAAATGCATGTAAATACACACCTGTGTACCGGTTCAACTACATATGTGTATTCGCATGAAACAACCACTGGACCAGGTTGTGCGTTTTATTAAACACCATACATGGGTGTAGTGAATACATATTTTTGCAGAATAGCAGCATGGACAAAAATGTGCATTCTTCCCTATCAAGAAGCCTGGCCGTAAACAAAACGTTCAATGACGTCAACGTCTCAACAACAACAACAACAAGTCAACATGTATGAAACATCCATGTTAAAGTGTCCTTGAGCAAGACACTGAACGCCTGCACAGCCAGCCCCTGAGTATTTCACAAGGAAGGAGCAAGGGAACACATTAAAGAATGAGAGAGAGAAGTAAAGGTAAAGAGGTGAGTCACCGTGCATAACTGACTGATCAGATATTGATGCACTTATTGAGCATCAGAGGAAATCAAACCATGGCTGGGAGTCATCACTTGTTTAAAGGATACAGGATACATTGCTTTACCAGTCCAGGGCATTATGGGGCTGAAATCTCTGGACTGACTGAAGCGACCTCATACAACATATCTCAACATCATAGCTTTATAAGCCAGTGAAACCTTTGGTGCTTCATAGTGAATCTTTGCAGGGTGACTGCACCCAACCGGCATGTCAAGGAAAGGACATGTTAGAGGTCATGAAGGACAAAGAACCAGTGTGATCAATCTGCTGTAATCCTGATGGAAGTCAATATACTTCTGCTGTGTGTGTTTATGTGTGTGTGTGTGTGTGTGTGTGTGTGTGTGTGTGTGTGTGTGTGTGTGTGTGTGTGTGTGTGCGCGCGCGTCTGTGTAAAGTATATTGTCAATAGAGATCCCAGAGGTTGGTCTAACCGTGCGTGTGTGTGTGTGTGTGTGTGTGTCTATAACATCAACAGACTGCGTCTCAAAGGTTAAAGCCAAAGGTCCAGGCTCTACTAGGCCATGAAACAAGGAAGTGAAGCGTTTAAACTGGGGGGGGGGGACTAACAGATTGATCCATATGCCTCTCCTGTGAGGTCTAGATCAGTTTGATAAAGCTAAAAACAGGTATCTACAGTAACTCATCACCGGAAAGTGAATCACGTGACTTTTGATCTTCACGCGGCGTGATGGACCCGGCGGGCTTGGGATCTAGTCGGGTCAAGCCAGGCTCACAAAAGCGAAACCCCTCTGGCTCCTTTCAGGTTTGGGCAGAAATTTTTTTGAGTTCAGGTTTGACTGGGGTCAAATATACAGTCTGACTAGAGTTAAAGAAAGCTGCTTTTACTCTCTTTCCTCCTTCAAAATGTCTTTCCTAGTTCTCTCTCTCTTTGTCTCTCTCATTTGTTCATTTGTTCTTTTCAATCTCTATTCATCTTCAATTTTCTATTTACACACGTTGGCGTTATGTTATTGTGTCTCTCTCTCTTTCTCCCTTCTGCCACTCACTCAGACCATTCATATACAATAATTACACTCGTTTCAATATCTTCCCGTCAGCCATGTCACCACGGCGACCTTGGGCAACAGGCTGCTGATTGGCTTCTGTGTTGATGATGCGGAGGGCACGAAACCCGGCGCTCGGAATTAATGGACTCTGTCGTACGGCTACAGGGCCCTTGACACATGCACGCCCACATACACAGATGCTATTGCTGGTAATAGATGGTCAATGGGAGTCACAGTCCCTACAAACCTAATTATCTGAACTAATGGCATCATCAGCTGGGGAATACACACATATACACACACACACACACACACACACACACACACACACACACACACACAACGAGACTCAAGAGCTCACACGGCAGCATGAGCTCACACAGCAGCTAGATAGAAAATGTTTTGTTTTTATGGATGAACGCACACACACACAAACACACACACATATACAGGAAAAGGGCCAATGGGATCGCTGACTCGGTTGTTAGTGTGTGATTCTGGCCAGCCAGCGACAGGTGCAGGTAGCGTAAAAGTGCATACACAGCTCCTGTGTAAAGCGTCCATCTTGTTCACACACGGACATGCTCGTATGCACACACACAAACACACACACACACACACACACGCGCGCGCACAAACAGGCATTTACACACAGGAGTTTAAATAGCCATATTTACAAGCATAGACAAGCATAGAGAACACAGACAATTGCTCTTGTTGTGCAGTATTGCCCCTTGGAGTCTCGCAACCATTATGTACTTTTGGGGTACTTATTTAAGCCAGCAGTGTTGTCTGCAGTATATATATACCAATTAAACCTGAGTTTGTCCCAGACAAATGTTCAGGACCAGGATGCTCCAATGAAGCCTCAGAGAATCCGTTGTTATGTGGGAATGCTGCACAAACATTTTTGATTCTTGTGGGCTGGCCTAATTGGAATAGTTCAGGAAGCCAGATTGCTCTTCGAGTGAGAGAACTTGAAGCTGACGCTGGGTGTCAGGGAGAAATAAAGATAAAGGACAGTGTAAACCAGGGCGTTGACGGTGTCGTGCTGCGTGTACAGTAGCTAGTCCTTATTTTGTATCCATATGGGAAATGGGAGGGATGAAACCGAGCAGGATGTGAGGACCACGTTCTGGCTGTGGTGCAGGAAAAAGGGAAAGCCAATTAGAGTTGACCACCTGCCAGAAAGTAAAAGGCGCTATTCCCCCATGAAACACAGTTGAGTCAAACTACTTCCTCTCAAATGTTGCAAATGTATGTGGGACAGCCTAAGTATAGCATCCCAGCAAGCTATACATTCTGTGCAGTGAAAGACAACGGTAAGACAACAAATGAAAATCGACAAATTCTGACAAATTGGTGTGTATTTGTACAAGTACAGAGTTCATTTTATCATTTAATGTATCTAAAATATAGAGAATCTGTAGAAGAGTCAGTTTATTATCTCTGTTGGCCAACTAAGGACCAAAGTTACCTCCTCTCCTTTAAAAAGTGCAATAAAATGTTCCATTTTTCAACTGGTGGAGTGAAACTCTTCACATCGTGTTCAGAGTCCAGGTGTACTGTCTTACCTGTACATTTCTTGGGACTGCCGGGTCGTTTGCCGTGCATCCCCAGCTTACAGTTGAAATTCTCCTCCCAGAACTCGGCAAACCAAACGTTCCTCCTATTGTTGGACAGCGAGCGGCTACGGAAGTAGCGGTCAAATGCTGCGGAGACGAGAGAAGAAGCTCAATTACACATATAATAGGGGGACACTGAAATCATTGATTTATGAAACAGATTAAAACTTCAATTCACAATACAACCCCCCTGGAGCCCTTTGGGGTCTAGTGCCTAACTCTAGGGAGCTGTGATAGCGACGTAAGACTAGCCAGTCTGCAGCTTGCCTACCTGTCCACAACAAGGATCGAACCAATATCCTTCTGGTTACCGGTCAGCCTCTCTCCGACTGCCATGCTCACATGCCCACAAGTTGTGAAGAAAAGGTGTCTAGCCTGATCTCCTTGTTGCATGTCGCTACAAAGTCTAGTGGGCCTTCTGCTGCCTCTTCATTTTCAAGTCTAGACCTTTGGAGAGATAAATTAGCGCCCGTTGTTGTCGTCTGCATTCAGGCACATAGGGGATTAAAAGGTCTTGTATAGCCTGGGGCCAGACCCAGCCAATTCTTAAAAACGGATCAGTAAGATTTTAAAATCAATGCCAGATCTCACAAGAATCCAACTCGCCAGTGTTTAAGTACTTGATGTCATCACACCAGCCAGATCTGGTATAATGGTGCTGTGTAGCTCAATGGGTAGAGCGCGGCACTCGCACTGCTAGAGTTAGGGGCCTTGATTTCCACTGAGGCTACCTGCACTGAAAATGTATGTGTTTCCTGCCAATGTAAGGCACTTTGAACCAAAGCAACCACGAAATGCCATACAGTGTGACTAGCTTGTGATAATTAAGTATGACTGAAGAGGTATTTCTTGCGGAGCCAAAAAAACTATTGGAGTTCCTATCAAATACTGTGGCAGAGAGAAACGAGAGCACAAGATTTTCACACCCAACTTTCACAATAGACTTGTCCTATTTAAGTGGAGAGGAGGGCAGAGGAAAGGGGGAAAAACACTCACACGGACAGAAATACCTGTCAGAGGCTGAGAGATAGATGAAAGAAAAGTGACACGGTGGGGGGTGAGGGCAGAAACACCCCTAGTATTTTACACTAGAGTTGCATTCCATACCGCGGGTAATTGAAAAACTGTCTCTTTGTTTGTCGGCAGGGAAAGGTTGACTCCAGCTGTGCTTTTGGATGACCTCGCCCATCAGCAGACAATCATGCGGTAAAATTGCTATATGTCCCGTCTATTGCTGCAACGCGGTCGGCGGTGCGGTTGCTAGCAGTCTGAAAGCAGAGGGTGCTCTTTCTTGTCCCCGTGGGTCTCAGGTATGCCACGGGAGGACTGCGAGGAAGAATTTAGACTTCTCTAATGAAACGTCATTTTCCAACACCGCTCGGAGTGCAGCGCGGGGCAACGCGGCACCATCTGAAGCAACTGCACTGGGGAGGGTGGTTAAGACGTGGGGGAAACCGCCGGGGACTATCGGACTGACTTGTACAGCCTGTGCCTTGCCTGACTCACTGTAAGAGCTGACAGCGGACTGCCTTGATTAATCTTTTCTGCTGTCAGGGAAATTGGTCCTGTGTGCGCTCCGTGTAGCTCGGTTGGCAGTGAGACTGCCAGGTCTACCGGGGGTTTCGCTCCCTATGTAGCTCAGTAGGTAGAGTATGACACCGACGCTGCCGTGGGATAGCGGTTTCATTCCCACTGTGGTTAGCGATGACAAAACTGTAGGCACTTATAGCACAGTAAGGCACAATCGTCTACTAAGTGACATGTGATATTTCAGGTTCACTTCAAGCCCCTCCCATTAGTAGAAAATGGGAGGGACTTATTCATCTCTTTGAGCCCCTCCCATTAGTAGAAAATAGGAGGGACTTATTCATCACTTCATTCATCATTCATCCCTCCCATTTTCTACTAATGGGAGGGACTTATTCATCACTTCAAGCCCCTCCCATTAGTAGAAATAGGAGGGACTTATTCATCTCTTCAAGCCCCTCCCATTAGTAGAAAATGGGAGGGACTTATTCATCACTTCAAGCCCCTCCCATTAGTAGAAATAGGAGGGATTTATTCATCTCTTCAAGCCCCTCCCATTAGTAGAAAATGGGAGGGACTTATTCATCACTTCGAATCCCTCCCATTAGTAGAAAATAGGAGGGACTTATTCATCACTTCAAGCCCCTCCCATTAGTAGAAAATGGGAGGGACTTATTCATCACTTCGAACCCCTGCCATTAGTAGAAAATAGGAGGGACTTATTCATCACTATGCCAATGTATGGGTCCTTTCCACATTTTTCAGTGGGTCTATGTATATGAAGTAAAATCCATCTGTGCATGTGTGTGTGTGCGTGTGTGTCCATGCACATGCGCGTCCACGTGCGTTCATTACTCCTCTTCTCGTTCTGTCTGACTCGACCCCTCTATGTAATCTAAAGACCCCTGGCGTGTCGCCCTCATGTCGGCAGACTTTGATTCATTTAAACTTCTACACGGTCTCTCTCTCTCTCTGTCAGAGTTTATATCTCGCAGCCTCTGTTTCCCTCCAGGAGTCAATTATCTAATAGAGAAGTCTGACGGGGAGCAAATGTGGAGATCCTCCCCGGCCTAATGGCAAAAACTTGTTGCCCGCTGGGATCAAGAGTGAGGGAACATGGATGTGTTTCACTATGTGAGTCTGTTCTTTGTCTCTTGTAACTTGATACGTGACACTCACATACATGTACACACACACACACGCAAGTTCAACTTTCTTTCATTTGCCACACTGCCTAAATTGTTCTCTTGTGTTTTTGACAGATAGTAGACAAAGTACAACAGTGCCATGCGTATACTACACACCCACACTCACTGCCCTGATGGTATCATTGTGTTGGTCTGTTTGTTTGTTTCCTTCTTTCTTTCTTTCTTTCTTTCTTTCTTTCTTTCCTTCTTTCTCAGTCCGCAGCTCACTATATTCCACACACATACACATCCGCACACACACTTACCATCCACAGACGCTCGTTTGGGCAGGATAGTGATGGCTCCCCCGGCCACCCTCTCCTGGCCAATCACAGGGGAGATCTTGGACCCCCAGCTGTCTGAGCCCACCCACAGGAAGTGACCCGTCTGGTTGTTCCTTTTGGCTGCGTCCAGCACCCGTCTGATTGACAGGGAGAGAAAGGTGTGTAGAGAGTTAAAACCCTGTACATAGGGTGCAGGGTGCATGCAGTAGACCAAAAAGGGAAGGCAGTGTAGCCTGGTGGTTAAAGAGACTGTGTTGGGTCTCAGGAAGGTGTCAGCCTATCGAAGTGTCCTTAAGCAAGATACTGCTCACTCATTGTAAATTGCTCTGGATAAGAATGTCAGCTAAATGATTAAAATGTAAAATAAGGAGCAATAAGGAAACACTACATAACACAAACTCCATAATGAAACAGTTCCAAACCCTGCCTTCTGATTTGCCAAGGGGCAATTCAACAGTGATGCCATTTTCCTGTCCAAATATCATTACCATCTGTAACACTATTGCACTGAATGCACCCACTGTCCCCACGATAATGACCGCCCACTTGGTCATCGTTGCTTTAAATTGAAAGCAGGCAGGTAGGCGATGCCATGTCATGCCTCTCTCCACTGTCAAATGAGGCAAAAACGTTGCAGAAAATGAAAACGTGAAAGAAAAAAAAAGAAAAAGTGATAGCAGTAGAAGAAATATGAGCAGAGAGCACACTTGTTTGAGTGCACAGCACGTACCGTATGTCGTCCTCATTAGCGAACATAATGATGGCCCTGGCATTGGAGGTCTCCAGCAGGCGCCTGATGATCTTATCAAACTCGCCTGGCTTGGGCTCCCTGGGGATCTTCAGGGACTGGGCAATACACACACCACCTGGGACAGAGACAGAGAGTGTGTTATGTTATTATCTGGTGTGTATTCTGTTGTCTCTTAGTACTCTCTATCGACAATTGATATAACACAGCAGTGATTCAACCTGTACCCAATTTGGAAATCCCTTTACATTTGCTTCCTCTGGCACACAGGAAGTGATGCGTTCAATGTTTGGAATAAATAGAAGAACTGGGTAGTTAGTATGAGCAGCGATAGCCACCGTGGCTGAGCAGACGAAAGGCCGACGCCTAGAGAAATACAAACTCCATCAAAGTAAAAAGACGTCACTGTGATTGACAGGTGATCTCTCCTGTGGTGTTTCTTCACTTCACTAACCCAAAGACCGCTTAGCGCCAGAGGGGGGAGCAGGGAGGAGAGGAGAAGCACAAAATGTAGTTGGGGGAAGGTGACAAACAGGGAGAGAGAGAGAAAATGCAGAGAGGAAATGATGGCGCTGGGTGTTGATAGAGATGCAGGAATGAGAGAAGAAAGAGAAGAAATGATGATTGTAGCTGCTCCTTCCTCGCCTATTGTGGAGAATGACAGGAATAGCAACTGCAACAATTGCAGACATTAGTTATGTCACTCACAAGGCTTAATAATGAGGAGCATTTGTATTACCTTGTTCTCTCTCTCTCTCTCTCTCTCTCTCTCTCACACACACACACACACACAAATCATTTACTATTCACCCTGATGCAATAAGACATTTTGAAAGACCTTTCTGTCATGAACAAACAGGTACACACAAGGAAAAAGTACACTCTCAAATTCTCTCTCTCTCTCTCTCTCTCTCTCTCTCTGTGTGTGTGTGTGTGTCCATTTATCTCATTTGTGTCAAGGTGTGTGTGTGAGACAGAGTGTGAGTGTGTGAGAATGATGTCCCCTTTCCTCCCTGCCTGTTCCAGCCCATTTATTGAACATCTGTACAGTCTGTCGCTTTCACTATATCACACCCCTTAATCAGACACACACACACACACACACACACACACACACACACACACGCAAGAGTGTTAAAACAAAAACTCATTAGCCTCAAATTAATAGCCTCTCAAGGATAATCACTATAGTGACAAAACCTTCTGCACATGCACGCACACACACACTCCTGTACTATAATAAAGACAAATAAGTATACGTTTCAAATACTTTCTCAAGGATAATCACCAATCTGACATATTCTTCTGTATGCACTCACACACACACACACACACACACAAACGTGCAAATTATAAGGTCAGGTATACAGTATGCACTCATACATCACCCCACACACATGCATGTGCCCAAACACACGTGTTACACTCACTCTCTCTCTCTCTCTACCTCTCTCTCTCTCTCTCTCTCTCTCTCACTCTCTCTCTCTCTCTCTCTCCAATGTCCTTGGTGCTGTATAAAACGGATTAAATCATCTTTTGTTTTATAGCCTGACTCCCATCATCAATAACTGTCCCTATGGAGAAAAGACTTCCCAGATAAAGACAATATAAAATTACGTGTGTGTCTGGCATACACACACACACACACACACACACACACCACAATGTCAGTGTCCCAGCCAAATTAATGACCAGTCTTTAAGACTTACTTTGCTCTTTGATGCTGCTAAAAAAAAAAACCCAGCCCATTAAAAGTGAATGCGAGTTATTATTGCACACCTTTGCAGCTCTGTTCAAAGCGAGCTGTGATTTTGGGTCAGGAGAAACATCACCTTCTTTTTTTAATCATTCACAGAACGTCTAGTTGAAAGCAGCAATCGGTGAGAGAAAAAAAGGAGCTTAAAAGAGAGACGGGCGTGCTATAACATCAAAACCCTCACACGTCATGACCCTCCAGAGACTCGATGCAGAGAGAGTAATAATAATACTGATAATACTAATAACTTTATTTATGTAACACTTAACACAGTTAGCAAAGTAGTAATGACACTAAAATAAATACAGAACAATCTAGCCCAGAAGGATAGATCAAACAATCAATATATACGACGGATCGCCATCCCCATCGGCTCTTTAACCAACTGCTTCTTCAGGGTGACCGGCTGCAACGACAGCGAGGAAACCCTCCCTGACGAGTACCGGCATCCGGAAGCAACGAGGAAGGGAAACCGGGGAGGACTAGGCTAGCTCACCGGCAGCTACATCACAGCAGACCCCTCCGACCCAGCCCAGAGGTGCCAAAGTCAGGAGGACACAGGATCAGCAAAGGTCGTAGGTCGGTTAAAAGTCTGTCACTCAAGTGCACAGCACGACTGAGCAACTGAAGGCCAAGCAGGGTCAAACCAAGGCTAGGTAGCTAGTTACCAAACCCAGTGGCGGGTCAGTGGTAGAATCCTCGACTGAGAATGGATCCAATATAACAGCCGAAAGGGAGAGGTATAAAAGCAGGAGTTGAAAAGATTGAAAAAACATCAAATAGACTATCCAGTATCCAGCTGTAACAACTAACTCTGCAGCACAGAGGAAACGACATATCTGATTGAGAGTACTAAAATATATAGACGAAGAGCGATGACGGAAATCTGAAATGTGGTTGATGGTGTAAAAAATGACTGACTGATTGTTTCGTCACACTAGTGTTGGGCATACTGACCAGACAGAAAGTGTTCAATTTGGAGACTCTTGTTTCCAGGAGACTGAGGGTAAAGACTCGGCTGTATCGCATCAGCGCAATAGCAACTTTATTATCTAATTCAGAAATTCTGGTACATTAACCTGCGATGAACTAATTGAATTACATACATCCACGCTTTCAGTTTATCTCCAACATCTTGATTATTGCTGCTTCATGCAACTGTTTCCCTCTTTAGGTGTCTGAGGGTGTGAAAGCATACTGGAGTGTGTCCAATTGCGTGTGTGTGTGTGTGTGTGTGTGTGTGGGAAGCGAAGATGCAGG
>JAXDDW010000188.1:545000-555000 GCA_034670385.1 Hoplostethus mediterraneus
TGTGTTTGTGTGTGTGTGTGTGCGTGTGTGTGTGTGAGAACGAGTTAAGCCGGGTTCCAGACAGAGACATTATCAGACCTCTCCATTACACATTGGAAGCTAGCCAGTAAGTGGTAAGTGGCAGAGGGAGTGATGGTGGCGGTTTTGGGGGGGGGGGGGGGACTGGGGGGTGGGAGGGGGTATTTGTCTGGGGACGAGTAGACTTGAGGAGCTGTGTACAAATACACTAGAGCAAAATATCATTCAGTACCAAAATATCTCACTCAAGTCAACATATTGTTACTTTGTTGAGCATTTACTTGAGTGGATGTAATACTGCAGCTGTAGAAAGTACCGAGTGTCGATACTGGTGAAAAGTGTAATTGAAGACGGGAGACGAGAGAGTTCATGTCTCCATCGAGTCGCCTGACCTGCTGACACCCGTCACACATCACCGATAGCTCTGATCAATCAGATCAATCGCTCGGGCTCTCCGCCAGATGGAGGGAGGCTGGAGTAGGAGAGATTAAAAAAAAAACGACTGATGGGAAGGGAGGGAAGGAAGTGAAGGCTGAGGATGGAGCGAGGCTGCACACATGGATGGAGGGAAGGAAAGATGAACAGAAGGATGGATGGAGGATGGTGGAAGGGAAGGACAGTTAAGGGCTACAAGGTATAGAGGGGGTGTGGGAAGGATGGAAGGAAGAAATGGAGGAGGAGGAAGGACATATTGACTGATGAAAGGATGTAGGGGAGGAGGTGGGGGAGGAGGGAGATAAGCAAGGGATGATTGGATGTCAGACCACGGATGAAAAGCTGAAGGTCAACGTTAAGCTCAGAGATCAAAGGGAGACAACATGGCCACTTCTCTGTCTGGTGCTCTCTCTTTCTATTACTCTCTCTCTCTCTCTCTCTGTCACTGGAACGATCGCTCTCTATGACTAGTCTATGTCGATCTCTCTCTCTCTCTCGTTCTCTACCTGGTGCTCTCACACTCAAACTTTGTCATGATCTGTCTCTGTCACACTCTTGTTCTCTTGCTCTCTCTTCATCTCTCTCTCTCTCTCTAACACACACACACACACACACACACACACACACACACACACACACACACACACACACACACTTTCTGTATCTGGCAGTAATCAGACATCCAATTACAGCAGTGCCCTCAGACTTTGTGTGTGTGTGTGTGCTTTGCCATCTTCCTGAGCACATACAGGCACTTGCACGCACGCACGCACACACACACACACACACACACACACACAAATACACAAAAACCCTCAGATCCCCGTAGATGCCCGTTTCTCCTCAGGCCTGGATGTCCCGCTGTCTTCTAGCCCATGTCTTATCTGGGGATGAAGAAGGATCTCAAATCTAGACAGACACACACACACACACACACACACACACACACACACACACACTGATATATTCATACATAAACATGCAAAGTCAACAAAATAAATGCAAACAAATGCACATAATCCACAAGTCATTTGCAAACACACACACACACACACACAGTGAAGGATGAATGAGGATCTTAGCGGGGATATTCCCTTCTATCCCCCCTCTCTGTTGCGGTGGCCTCACGCTCCACACCACAGTCAGGCAGATGGATGAAGAACCAGAAATGTCATTTCCCACCGTTCACCTTTCCTGTGACCTTTCTGACAACCCGACATGTCATCTGTTCTCTGGGGGAACGCTCCGTCCAGCTCCTAAGGTTTCTTCACCTGTCTCCGAATCTAACGCAAAACCATACGTTTAAAAGTACAGAGCAACTTTCAGTTCTATTCTAACCTATTGCATTGCATTCTCGTCTAGTCTATTGTATTCTATTTTATCAGTCGATGGTGAATGTTATTTTCTTCTTTACATTATGTGACATTAAGGCTGTTATTGGGAAAAGGGAAACGTCAACATCTCCTAGCAGCACGTTCATATGGTAGCTAATGATGCATGCTGTGTACATCTGTTAAATACTTAGTGTAGGGTTATTTACACATACATTAAGCTACCCCCCCCCCCCCCCCCCACACACACACACACACACACACACTATAACAACAATAACTACACCCGACAATAACGACTTTTTATCAACATCAAATCAACAGGAAATATCGAGCCAGACAGCGATCGGATCATTCAGCCGGGCCATAACAATGTGAAAATAGTTTGCCAACAAGTTAATGGAGCTAGTGAACTTAAACAGTGCGCGTGCACACACACACACACACACACACACACACACACACACAAACAATCACAATCACTCCCTCAGCCAGGCAGAAAGTAATGAAATGTGACATCGTCAGCAAGTTCCCATGTGACAATTACAGTGTTAAACTAAACCGACAGACGTGCGTTTACCGTTCAATAGGAGCTTGATCGATACCGAATCAACACGGCCCGACCAATCAGCTAGCCTCGCGGAAACCTCAGGCAAGTCATTTGTCGCTATTAGAATCTGCCCGGGAACAGAATAGACGGACATGGTGGTTTTTCAATAGCGGCGAACACACACAGGCTTATTGCTCCTGATAGCATCTGTGTGGGCAAACATGACGCCTGAATAGCAATGAAAAGAAAGTGTTGGCTGCCTGTGAATACATTTTGCGTCCTCGCTCTCTGTGTGTGTGTGTGTGTGTGTGTGTGTGTGTGTGCAACAGACACACCTGAAACTGGCAGCGGCTATTGTCTGCCACGACAATGCACCGCTCCAGCTATAGATGGGTGGGATGGTAGCAGTGTGTGAGCAATTCGAATATTGAACAATTCTCTGTATAGCTCTGTGTCACCTTTTGTGTCAAAGATGGATGAATGGATGTGGGAGTGGGGGGAGAGAGAGAGAGAGAGAGAGAAAAAAACAGCTAGGGAGGCGGCGAGGAAGGAAGGGGGGACGGGGGGGGACGGGGGGGGGGGGGGGGGGGGGCGGGGGGGGCAGCAAAAGAGGAGCGAGGCAACGGAGAATGGAACTCAATCCCGCGTTTATTGTGGGGTTTTTTTTTTCCGGTATGGACCTCCGAGGGATTTATCTGATGGGGATCTTGGAGTAATCTTCACAGTGTTCACACACACACACACACACACACACACACACACACACACAATATTTCGATTTCTCGGGTCAAACTGGGGGGAGAACATGTCAAATCAAATCAAATCACATTTATTTGTATAGCCCTTAATCACCGTTACAGTCTCTAAGGGGCTTCACAGTGCCCAACATGTGAAAATAATAAATGATTAGTACACGACATCCCCCAGCCTTAGACCCTCACAGAGGACAAGGAAAAACTCCCACAAAAACCTTATTGGAAAATTGGGAGAAACCTTGGGAGGGGCGACTCAGAGAGGGATCCCCCTACCAGGACGGTTGGGCTGCAATAGATGCCGAGTTTGGGCAAGCAGAGTATACACAATATATGAAAGTTCAACGCGTTCTCCTATTTCCTATGTAGTATAATATGTAGTATAAGTATAGTATAAAGGCATTTTTTGACACATTTTTTTTGTGGTAATTGCAGCAGTAGTTGTATATCCATCCTCCATTTCTACCCTGTACACTGGCAGCGATGGTAGAAGACCCCTGACCTTGCATCTGTCCTGTATGGACACGTGCACAGTTTTCCAGGGTTGGAGCAACAGCAACAGGAAGCGTAAAAAAAAAAAAAATGGGTGGGTGTTTAACGCCTTTTGCTTTTCTTTTTACGGGAGGAACGTGTTGTAAAACGGCGGTCAAAACGTGTTGCTGTACACCACTCGGAATCGGATGCAGCCTGCAGCTAGCTGTTGAGTAAGTTAGTAGGTGGGAGGTGAGATAGATCAAGAATCCAATCAGTTTTAATGTTTACGATCTATTCTTCACTGATATTAACAACCTCTTCAAATATCAGCCTCGACAGCACGTGAAAAAACTCTTCAAAAAGGCGTCAGCAGTTTCATTGAAAGAGTCAAGCTCAATATGCTTAGCTGTTTTTCCTCACATTGAAGATGAGGAGCGCCTTATGCTTCGGCCAGGTGCTGTCGATGCACTATTGCTTTGGCGAATGCGCCCCCTGCATATGATTGTAACTGTATCGATAAGCGGAGAGGATGGCAGATGGAGTAAGTGGTGGGGGGGACGGGTAGAGGTGGTTGGGGGGGACGGTTGCAGGAGGGTGTTTTTTGGGGCCGAGGGCTCTCTGCTTCCGACGCGGCGGAGGGTGAGGGGGTGAAGGCGAGGGGCAGGGAGGGTCAGAGGGTGGGTGGGGGGGGGGGGGGGGTGGGGGGGAGGTGCTGACGTTCCTACACGATCTTACATCCTGTTTCAGTTCCTTCCACTCCTCTCCCTCTTCGCTCTCTCTCTCTCTCGCTTCTTGCCGGAGGAAATCTACGATGGTCAAACTCCTTGTCCCTCTCTCTCCTCTCTCTCTCTCTCTCTCTATCTCGCTTTCCAATCGGGGCTGGGTGGCGCGGTCGCGGGGGGGGGGGGGGGGCAGTGAGGGGGGGGGGGGGGGGGGGGGACACTTTTTCACCTTCTCCTTGTTACCCCTCCTCCTCCTCCACACCCAGGGAGGTAGCATGGGTAGCATCTCTCCTTTCACTGCCTCTCACATCATCCCATCCCCCACCAGGCTCGCCCCCTCCTTGCACTCAGTATCAGAGCTTGTGTGTCTGATCTCTCAGATCTTACCATCCCTACCATTCCGCTCCCCTATTTCATCATCCCTCCTTCCCACTGTGCTCGCAGGTAGTCCTTCAGTCACACAATCTGATATCTATCCGGGTAGGATGGCGTGAGGGCGCGGGTAGCAGGTGGGGTTCGGTGGTGGTGGGGCGGGGTCGTGCCCCCTCGCTCCCAGATGTATCAATTCTGTCCTGTACTGACTGTCTGTCTGTCATGTCTGCCGGCTACACACTTTCCTTCACTTTCCCCAGTACAGCTGTGCTGTTCACCTTCTCTTTCTCTCCGCCTCCCTCTGTGCTCCCGGGGCGCTACATCAGCACCACGTTGTGCGTGTCTCTCATCTCTGTCAGTAACTCTCGCTATACTTCAAAAGTCAAAAAAGGGAAAAACAAAAAAAAAACTAAACAAAAGGAATCAAACGGACCCCCTCTGGTGGAGCCATCTAATCCCCTCCTCTGTATCACTGCAGTAGAAAACTATCCCGAGGGTAGGGGGGTGGTTTGAGGGCGGGGTTGGCAAGGGGCGTAAGGGAGGCGGGGGGGCCGCTGAGTGCACGCACTGACACACATTAGAAACACAGACTGAGCATTAGAGTGAGATCAGCACAGCCCATACATCCAGCTGATATTATCCTTTTATTAAAAAGGTCAATATCGGCTAATCGGCGATGATGATGTGTGATTACTGGGTTTCAATAGAGAGTTCTAGTGCCACATGCACGGTCTAATTGCTTTTTCCACCCTGCCAAGAATAAAACGAGAAAGACATTCTGGGGGAAGCTCTGACTGCTTGTAATTTTGGGGGAATTTTTGGCATCAAAAATGGTCAGATTAAAAGGTATTGAGTACCCTGGGGGGGGGGGGGGGGGGGGGGGGGGGGGGGGGGGGGGGGGGCAGGCTCAAGGGGGGGGGAAAGGGGAAAGGGCTTATCAGTCAGGGCCGGTAGGGGGGGGGGGGGGGGGGGAGGGGGGAACGGGGGGGGGGGGGGGGGGGCAGAAAACCGGGGGGGGGGTGGGGGTCTAAGCACGGGGGACGAGAGCATGTGCACAAACTACAAACTACACACTTCACTGTGAAAAATGTATATGGTACAAACACACTCATACACAGACAAGATGCGTGTGCGCACACAAACACACCGCACACAGAACATCGGCTTCTGCACTGGTGTTTGTTTGCTAGATTTATGTGTGTGTGTGTGTGTGTGTGTGTGTGTTCATGTTCACTGAATCTTGGAGAAGGACAGCAAGGCCTCTACTAAAAGGGTAGGGAAACAATGACAGAGAGAGAGGGAACGAGAGAGACGGGGAGAGGCATTCGAGACAGAGAGTGGATTCGGCAATTTACTAAGTACTTAATAAAGGTGACTGTGTCACAGACAACAGGGAGAGCGACAAAAATTACCCTCCAGACGAACACACAACACACACACACACACACACACACCACTTTAATATACAGCCATCGAGCATGTTAGCTGAGCAAAAAGGGACACTGGTGATGGTTTTCACCAAGTTAGGACACACACACACAGCTGAAACATGTTTGACCAAAACACTTGACTAAGAACAGAGGTATCGACAGAAGAGGAAGAAAGAAAGAGGAAGAAGAGAAGAGTGGAGAGGACAGGAGGAGGAGAGGAGAGGAGGTAGGAGAAGGAGAGGAGAGGAGAGTGAGGAGAGGAGAGGAGAGGAGAGGAGAGAGAGAAGAGAAGTAGAAGAGAAGTAGAATAGAAGGAGGAGAGGAGAGGACAGGAGAGAGAGGAAGGAGAGGGAGAGTGGAATGAGAGAGAAGAAAGATAAAAAAGAAGATAAGGGAGGGGAGGGATGGGGCGGGGGGGGGGGGAGGGAGGAGGGGTGGGTGGGATGGGTGAGGAAAGGATGGGAGGGGGGCGGGGGGGGGGGGGGGAGAAGAGAAGAGAAGCTAATCTCTTGAACCAATTCCTTATTGTAGGTCAGATGGCTTTTGTCCGGTTACTAGTATCCTCCCCTTCAGAATTTTGCAATGGTGAGTGGGCAGGCTGGGGGGCGTAGGGCTGTGAGGGGGGGGGGGGGGGTCCACGAGGTAGGGAATAAAAAGGGCATATTGTGTCTTTGGTCGGCCAGGCAAGTGATGTCAAATCTCTCAGGCAAGGCAGTTCAGGCCAGGGGCGGGCGTGCTGGAGGACGGGAGGAGAGGAGGGAGGTGCGTGATTGATGTCGATACTAAATGTAGTTAGACACATCCGCAGTACTCACATGGTATTATTTGACTTCCAGCTCCAACTGATTCGGACATGTTACGTTCACACATTCATGTCTAGATGCGTTCAGGGTCGCGCTGCATGTGTAAAAGAGTCTTGAGACTGATCTGCTCACTGTGCCCCTCGCGTTGCTCAGGCTAAATCAAACTGCACATACACATCCATTATCTCAGCCCTCGCCTCGCAGGGGTTCGTATCCTCCCTATCCCTCCCTTAATCCTTCTCTCTAACTCGCCATTTCTCTCTCTTTCTCCCCCTCTCTCCATCCCGGCCTCTCGTTTACCCATCCTTCCTTACCCTGACTGCCCCCTGCGCTATCTCTATTTCTCATCCCATTCTCCATCCATGCAAACCTCTCTCTCGGGGGGGGGGGGGGGGGGGGGGGGGGGGTGGGGGGGGGGGGGGGGGGGGGGGGGCGGTCGGGTGGTCCATCCCATCCCATCCATCCCTCCCAAATGGGGCAGCGGGGGGGGCGGGCACATGGGGGAGTGGGGGGGGGGGGGGGGGGGGGGGGGGGGGGGGGACGGGGGGGGTGAGGGGGTGGAAGGATTGAGGAGTGGGAATATTGTGTTGATTAAAGCTGTCAGAAAGGAACTAAGAGACGAAAAATACAGCCGGCAACAGGGGAAAACAAGGGCTCAATGATGCTTCTTATGCCCTTATGCTACTGTTTACTTTCTTTCCTTCTTTCTTTCTTTCTTTCTTTCTTTCTTCACGCACTCCACCATTACACAGGGGTGGGGGGGAGGGGGGGGGGGGGGGGGGGGGGGCAGACGGGGGGGGGGGGGGGGGGGGGGGCCTACCTCCCATGCCCATTCCTAAGCAGCGCATCTCGGAGGGAAGGGGCGGGGTCATGGGGGGGTAAATGGAGAAAGTGGAAAGGAGGGGGGATTTGAGTTTAGTGGGATTAGGGTCAATAGGGGGGGGGGGGGGGGGGGGAGGGGGGCGTAGGGGGGGGGGGAAGAGGGGGGGGGGGGGGGGGGGGAACACAAAGAAGTTACAAAAGTGAGGGGTGATTTAGGGGAATGGGTAGGGGGGAGGTGGGGGGTGGGGTTAGGGGTGGGGGGGGGTGGGGGGTGTGTATTAGTCTATATATCTCATCATGGGGAGGGTGGGGGGGTGTAGGGTGGGGGGTTATATGAGTGTGGGAGAGGAAAGATTTATAGAGTGTGTGGTTGGTTGGAATGAAGAATTTGCATGGAGATAGGATAAGAGGATTGGAAAATATAAGAAGAATGAAGCATGAATTGAAAGTGTAAATGAGGTAGGGGAAGCAGATGGGTGTTCTTGTGTCTCCCATGATGCGTTTGACGTAACCCCTACTGGCTGGAAACTCCATAAAAATCCCGGTAATTGACTTCCCAGACTAGGATGCATCAGATGTTGACTTGAAGAGACACAGGAGGCCCCGAGATTCATTGTGAGAACGACACATAGTTTACAGTGCGGAGTCGGGTCAAACAGATGGCAGGGTGAACAGCTGTGCGCCTGAATTGATGGTGTGCGCGATGCTGCGATGCTTCCCTGTGAGGATGCTTCTATGTGACTCGCTTTCATAAGAGGTTAAAAGCGACATTCTCCAACAGGACAAAAATATTGGCATTATTGGATTTGATATTTAGCAAGTTGAACCCATTCAGCAGCATGCTAGCCTGTGCTGGATATCGTGTTTGTCTGTAGTTGTTGGCCTACAACCTTAAACTTTAGACATTTAGCTGACACTCGTACCCAGAGTGATTTGTACTGAGCGCAACAGTAAAATAAGCTTCAATTCCTGGATGACAAACATTACAAGCGACTAATAAAAAGGTCAGAGCCATAGTACCCTGACAATACAGAAGCATCATGTAGGAGAAGTGCTCGGAAAACAAATAAGAGCTAAGGGAGGGAGGTGGAGGGGGATTTTTTAACTTCAAGATAAGAGCCTATTAGAGCAAGCAGAGAAGGGAGATATGGGAGAGAGCATATGATTCAGTGGGGAGCGGGGGACGTGAGGTACTATATGGTTTACAGCATCTAATTCTATAGAATATATCAGTTCAACACAGGGTTTCTCTAGTGCTTCTTGAACAGGGACACTTATTTTTCCAAACAAATGTGTTAGATAACACAATTTCCTCTTTCGGCCCAACCTACCACTTGAGAAACGCAGGTCCAGTATATTGAATGTGTGCGCAACACAGAGTCTATTCTCAAATCCAATAACGAAAATACCATATCAGTAAGCATTATCGACCTGGTATGTCTAGCTGCCCTTCTTCTATATAAGTACACACACACACACACACACACACACACACACACACAGTGGTCCACGCAAATATTTACACACTCTCTCACAAGCACATGCAAACACGCAGGGAAATTGTAGACATGCTCGAATGTACACACACACACACACACACTCATATAGACGTGCACACAGTCACACAGCACCATCATCGTTACCATGGAGCGCTGAAAGGTATTTTCCCCCAGAGACCAACCTTCTATTAACATTACATTAACGCGGAGACAGGCGTCTGACAGCTCGACATGGCTGCGTATCAACGGTTTCTCTTTCAATTACAAAGATGACAGAGAAAACCGCAGGCAATCTAGCCGGACAGCCACGAGGGGGTCCTTGCAGGCAATCTGACTGTACGCCCGGTGACAGGTGAGCAAACTGGGCGAGAAAATAGAATTGTTTCGGTTTGTTTAATGAGGACGTCGCAGAACAATCAGTCGTTTCTCTGAATTTAGTTGGAAAACAAATTAAGAGGTAGTCAGTGAAGGATTTTATTGTGAAGGATTCTTTTAAATGCTCCAAATTGGGAAGCAATGCCAGAGTACAAGTAGTTTAAATGAGTCCATTTAATTCAAAGGTTGCAGCAACAGCCTACACACTCAACGTTGGACAGAAGTCTCCATCAGTATGTGTGCTGCAGCGTTGCTACTGTTTGGGTTTGCGAATGCATAGCACACACACACTTTTTACAGTTCTTTCTTGACTGCGAGGACTCAGAGTGAAGGATTATTAAAATATATATACCTCTTCTTACTTCTCTACCCGGCACTTTTCTATCATACATGAAAAGTCAAGGGGTACAACATTAT
>JAXDDW010000188.1:560000-565000 GCA_034670385.1 Hoplostethus mediterraneus
CTGTTCCTCAATATCCAGTAATTAAGAAAGTGTCAGTGTTAACGGTGTGGGGGAGGACACACGGTCTTGCCGAGAGAGAGGAGACAAAACAGAGGGGGAGGAGTGAGACATAAAGGAGGGTGTAAGGGGGAGATAGAAAAACAGAAGGTGATAAAGACAAATGGAGGGGAAAAAAGGAAAGAGAGGGATGGATATTGTAAGAAAGAATGAGAGGAGAGATCCTTTTCCTCGCATCACCTCGGTCAGTCGGCCATATCTATCTCCCCATTCATGTGTTTGCCAAAGTGCTATTTGACCTTCACTTCCCAGCATCCCCCTTGGCTCCCCCAGCCAGCCTAGGGGCTTCAGTCAAAAAGAGCTGAATCACATCACCCTCTGAGACAGAGAGAGAGAGAGAGAGAGAGAGAGAGAGAGAGAGAGAGAGAGAGAGAGAGAGAGAGAGAGAGAGAGAGAGAGAGAGAGAGAGAGAGAGAATGAATATGGAGGCTGATGACAGGGGAATATCCTGTAGAGAACTGCTTGGAATAATCTCCATCACATGACACTTCTCTCCCTCTCTCTCTTTTACTGACTCAATCTGTCTTTCAATGTCTCTCTCCCTCTCCCTCGCACACTCACTTCTTCAGTCTCTCTCTCTCTCTCTTTCTCTCTCTCTCTGCTGATAAGAATACAGAGGTCTCAGTCCCTACAGAGTTCGTACTCTCAGCACCTTCTCTCTCTCTCTCTCTCTCTCTCTCTCTTTCTCTCTCTCGTCCCTTTCTAGTCTATCCCTCCCTCCTCCATGACAGGAATGCAGAGAGGTCTCAGCTCTCGCCCACCGGGGATTTTACTCCCTTGAGATTCTCTGATCTCTCTCTCCCCTCTCTTTCGTTTTTTTTTTTTCTTTCATTTCAATTTCAATGTGCTCCACTGGCATCAAAGTTGAACAATATTAGCAAAGCATCAAAAGCTTCTCTCTCTCTCTCTCTCTCTCTTACTCTCTCTCTCTTTTTCTAACCCTCCCTCATTTTCAATTTTTCAGTTTTCAATTTCAATATCAATGTGCTTCATTGGCATCAAAGTTGGACATTACTGCCAAAGCATCAGACACCTCTCTCTCTCTCTCTCTCTCTCTCTCTCTCTCTCTCTCTCTCTCTCTCTCTCTCTCTCTCTCTCTGTCTCTCTCTCTCTCTCCCCCCCCCCCCCCCCCCCCCCTTGTTGGGCTCTTTTACCGCTCAGTTCTGCAGGGGTGGCAGGACCTCACAGCCGCCCGGGTGCCTCGCACGGCGAGGGGCTTTTTGAAGCCGTCATTCAGCAGCGAGTTCACAGCATCACCTGACACTGGCCTCAGCTAGTCTGCAGTCTGGCTTGTGTGAAGCTGGGACACTTAATGAAGGCCACCTGCACTCCTTGGAGCAGTGGCGGGCGTCAATGCCAGAGCGGCCGATTGGGGGAGAACCAGGGCGAATCCCGGTGGGTCTGGCGGCCGGTTGGGCGGGCCACGGCGTAATAATTGTAGTTGCTGCGGACAAGCCGGCCGCCGGTGACTAATTAGACGTGTGTTCGGCGGGGGCCCGGGGCCTCGCTTCCCCTTTACCCTGTGTCAAACTGGCGGCACACTTACACACCAAGGGGGGGCTGATCTGGATCATGATTCTCCTGGGCTGAAAATGAGTCCCACTCCGGCCCTGGCATGGTCTTGCGAGGCTGCTGAGGCTGTGCGTCCCTGCCGGGGGGGCCTTATGGCATTTGTTGAGAACCGCACCCCGTCTGATCAACGGCATGATGAATGTGAGTACAGTTTCCCATCCCTTGCCGTTGCTCCAGCGATGGGGGAGTGGCAGGAAAGGGGGCGGGGCTCTTCCTCTCCTTCACAACCCGAGAGCTCGGGGAGTTTAGGTCAATGGGAAAGAAGGCAGCATACTACGCTCTCTGGCAGGGATGCAGGCGTTGAGGTCCAGATAGGTCCAGATATTTTCCCAAAGGGCTCCTGGGGGTCCCGGTACAAACTGACGGCTGACTTCCAGTACATGGTGCGATAGCCACAAACAGACATATGGCGCCTGGATCCTAGTACTGGGAAGTGCTGCCTGTTCTGCATCGGGACAGAAACACTTGAGCACCTTTTCATCCATTGTTCATGGCTTCAGGAGAGGTTTTTCATTTCAGTTTGGCCCAAAGCATGCTTCTCAGAGGCAGCAGACTTTGGGCCTGGTTAATGCTGTTGACCATCTGGAAGACCAGCACGAACCAGATCCGGAGTCAGGGGTCAGTGGACTCTATCTTTATGATGAAGGGATTGCTTGCGGCTCGCCTGAGGGTGGAGCAGGCACACCACAGACTGGTGGGCAACCTAAAGGCCTTCAGGACAGCCTGCTGGAGCCTGGGGCTGTTATGCACTGTGCATGATGATGGGTCTCTGTCTTTTGGCTTTTGATGTTGGTTATGTTTTCGTTTCTTTTCCTGAGGGCTATTTTTCATGGTTGTTGATTGGTTTAGCGGAGGGGCTGAGTGACGGTCTGTTAATAGGTCTTTAGGGATGGATCGTATAGGCATTACATCCTTTCTCTCTCTCTTTCAGGCTTTCAGGAATCAATGAATCAGATTTGCAGGAAAACAACAAGTGCACGGTGCATATGCCCCCCCAAGTTTTTACTCATAGTCACTGATTCATAGGTCTGGAGTGACTGTCCTCCGGATTACAGGGACCTATACTATTCCTGAGCAAATCACAGCAGCAGCAGAGTTGCGTTACTAATGGTGGCTCCACGTGAAGGAGTTAGAATGAATGCATCGTCTGAAACACGCAGCCCTTAGTCAGCGACTGAGTCACGTCACTCATCGATTTGTTAAATGCCATAGAGACAAGCTGTACTGATACGAAGACAGACAGAATATCGCCTCTGCCATGTCAGAAATGATTGTACTGAAGGAATGTCAAGATTGATCATGTTTCTGTGACAGTACCGCATCAAGATGAGTCAGAACTGTCCGTCTCTGCGAATTCACCACCAACCATGGAGGCTTTAGTGCATATATCTCAGTGGACAGATGCAGAGATGCTCAGTGTTTTCATTCAAGGTCTTTTTGGGAGTCTGGTTGATCTGTAGAACTGGTGTATTCAGATACCCGTGTTGTGTTTTGCTGAGTAAAGGCTGCTATTGACCTGCTGTCTGCCTCCCCGGCTCTCCATTGACTGAACTCAAGTTGCTCCTGATTCACAATTGGTTGTTTCCTGAGACTTTGAGCTCCGAAACCCCCAGAACCCCCATCTTCCAATCCATCACGCGTAAAGACCGGTTAACGCCGTCTAGCCCACAAAATACCAGGCCCAATCGGTGGGCTCGATGTCTAATAACCTCGACCTGCCTCTTCTGGGGGGAAACCACCACCCGCCCCATGAATCTGTGGTTGTGCTGGCAGCTCTCTGAATGAATGCAGAGTTTGGAGTAATAATAACAATAATAATGTAATTCTAATGCGATACTTCATTGATCCCTGTGAACAAATGATCTATTGGCTTGCTCCCGCTCCACAGGGACGACAAAGTGCAGGGTTAGCTATAAAACAGCATTCTCTGCTAGACAGTAAGGTAGCATAAAAAATACAACAAACCTGTCCTTGATAAATAACGGTTAAATCATGCTAACTCAAATCACCCTGCGGTTAAAAAATGAGCAAGAGTGAATAAGATTCTTTGGACTGGAGTTATGTACATTTTTTTATATTATGGTACCAAAATAAGACTTGACAGAAGTTAAGCTGTTGGCAAACATTGCTTTATCCCCTCATCCATCAACTGTATCAACTGTGCATTAACTGTGTGTGAGGCAGAGAGAGAGAGAGTGAGCAAGAGAGAGAGAGAGAGAGAGAGAGAGTGGAGGATGAGAATTGTTTGTCACGAGTCATGATGGCTTATTTTCGCCATCACGTTGCCGTCTGCCATCGCTCTTCCTTGCAAACGTTTTTTAGTTTCCATATATGTCATATATCCGCCCCACCCATACATATATATATACTGTATAGCTCAATGGGACTGTCTGGTTTACAGTAATAAAATAATGAAATGAATTAAAAGGAGGAGAAAGCAGAGCTAGAGGGGGAAGAGAGAAGTCTTTGTACCCATATGAGCGTGTGAATGAGAGTCCTATGAACTAATGAACAGTTGAAGATCTGCAAGGCCTGCTGGCTCTCACACACGTTAATTAGCCCAACTGACGCTACCTGGGCTTCAAATTAATTCTCTCTTTCCATCTCTCTTCCTCTCCCTCTCCCTCTCTCTCTCTCTTTCTGTCTCTCTCATAGTCTAGCTGGTGCAATCTGAGCTCCAAATGAACGGTCTCTTTCATCTCTATCTTGCGGTCGCTATCCCTCCTCCCTGCTCCGTCTTTCTTCCTCTCCTTTGCGGTGACCTAGCTCTCTCATCTACATCACTTCTCTCTTCTTTCTCTCCTCGTCTCTTTTTCTCCCTTTCTACCAATCTTTCTCTCTTTCACCTCATCTCACCTCATACTTTTCCTCTCTCGCCCTCTATCCTCCTCTCCATTTTTTTCCACATGCCATCAACCTTTCCAATTCCCCTCCTCTCCCCTCTCCCCTCCTTTATCTGTCTCTCTTTCTCACCCTCAGCCCTCTCCGTTTTCCATGGGCCGTCAGCCTCTCTCGCTTTCCCAAATCTATCTTTCCTCTCCTCACGTTTTACATTTCACTGAATCAGAGGAAACAGAGAGGGGCTTTGTCCTTGCGTTTATGTTTGTCCTTCTGCAGCACGCCCAAGGTGGCGATAAAGCAGTGTGAAAACAACAAGCTGTGATCACTCAGTATCAGGCGCACACTGGCGAAATAGCCTTAAAATGTCTTACAATCCATCTACGGGTCTCTGCATTGTATTTTGCAGTGTGTGCCACCACATCAGATTGCTTTACGGCACGAAACAGGAAGACGGCGCTGTTCTTCCAGCACAAACGGAGCTAAAGCTTCTTGAAATGGCAGATTTCAGAACTGAAAATCACTTCCAACAT
>JAXDDW010000188.1:567500-575000 GCA_034670385.1 Hoplostethus mediterraneus
AAATACGGAAAGAAAAACAAATTTGGAGAATCTTCAGAGAGATCTTAATGGCTAAAGCCGCCAATGTTGATATCAAGTCTCTCACCAGTAGCAAGCGAGCAAAAGGCGCATGAAACCACACACAGATGCTATCATGTTTCCGAAACAACTTCACTAGAAATCAAAAGCGTAATCCCATTTCATTATTGTAATGAAAACACAATTACATAGATAATCCCATCCATTCATATTAATAATATCTGGCAATTAATGTTCCAATGAATAATAATGCATGTAACGCAAGATCACCATCTGACGGATGAAGCATCTAACAATACCGTGAGCGTAGAAAGTGGCGCCAGGGGGGAGTCACACCGCCAAGCACGGTGGTGTTGCTGCCATGCTCCACCTATTGAGCGACGCGGGACGACAAAATTTCATCTGACGTGATCATAATAAAATAATAGTGCAAAAAGGTTTCTGAGCACTTACAATGCCTCGCAATGCAGTTCAAGTAAAAGGGTCCCAAAAGTAGAGAAGTGTCATGTTGCCAAAGATCCAAAAGTATGTAGAAACAGGTTACAATAATGGAGAGAAGTTTGAGTGACAGAAAGGGCTAACGGTCAGTGGCAGCTGCTGGCCTTTTCCATAAATAAGGGCTGTGTGTGTGTGTGTGTGTGTGTGTGTGTGGACATATATATATCGTTTTGAGGTAATACTATCAAAATGATGCGGGGCCACAGGTCGGCTCGGCGCGTCGCAGAGAGCCTGCAGGTATGGGACTGATGTTATGAGTGTTTATGTACTCTGTCAAATCAAATGACCCGTGGTGGCGCAGATGTTTATGTGGCCTGTCAAATCCGGTGACCTGTGGTGTCGCATTCACCCCGCAATAAAAACCGAGACACCCTGACGCAACGCTGCACGCCACCCCTGAAGGGATTGACATCTCTACTCTCGGCCTGTTGGTTTTGGGCTACGTCCCTATAGCTGTCTGTATCTCCGGCTTTCTGTCTGCCTGTCTGTCTCTCGGTCTTTGTATCTACCTGTCTGCCTGTCTCTCTAGTTACAGTTTACATACAGAGAGCTGGTGTCATGGTAGCATGTGACCCATTGAAACACGCAGCCAGTCAGGGTTCAGTATTGTGACTACTGTCTTCAAATTCCCTCACTGAAACACCTTTTACCTGAACAAAATCATGAAAACTGAATGATACGGGACCTTTCACCTGTTTAAAATATATCTCACATCTCCAAACAGCTCTTTCTTTATCTCTGTTAAACCCAGCTAGCCATTTACAAGTGAAGGGGGTCGGTGTTACGAGCTTATGTAAGCTGTCACACTGTACCTGGTGACCCGCTGAGACATGCTGGCTCTTTAATAAAGAAGAAGGGAGGCCCCGGCACATTGCTCTGTCTCTCGCTCAGCACTCCGCCGTAGTAAGAGATTCATGAGGGGCCTCGCTAAAGGTGGAGAGAGATGGAAAAATGTATAGAAATGGAAGAGAGATGAGAGTGAGAGTCGAGCAGTTTGAGATTTGACTCGAGCGCGAGAGAAGCAAGCGAGCAGCAGGAGACTCCAGTCATCCTGTAGGAACAGCTGAGCGGGCGTTACCTCCATCGGATGAAGTCACGTTCTGGTGAGCTGGTAGGGAACAGCGGGTCTGTTCCAGTACCATTTATAGACCGGTTAACACCTGCGGTCTAGCAGACAAGGAGGAGGATGGCGTCGGTGAGTCATTACTCTCACAGGATCATAGAACGAGATCAGATAAACCTGCATTTTCTAATAAAGCGCGTTGCTGTGTATCAACAAGTAACAATTTCAATGTGCTTTATTGGCAGGACAATAAAGCACATTTGTATTGCTAAAAATGATCATATAAAGATAATTGATCACTGAAATACAGCAGTACTAGCCAGTAGGGTTTAGCTGGATGTCATTGGGACAACAGCAGTTCAATGGGACAAGCTAATTCCATTGTCAGTCAATGGGGCGAAGCCAGCTCCATTGAAAGTCAATGCTGTGTGCCTGTTTTGATCTAAGACCGAGTCAACGTTTGTTCTGTTGTGTATCAATGGTTCGGCAACAGTACCATTGGCTGTATGTGAGACAAAGCTATTCCATTGTATGCCAATGGGACAATCACGTAAGTCAATGAATGAAACTAATTTAAGTCAGTAGCTCAAAAGTAGCTTCTGTGAAAATCAGCGTGACAAAGGCTATTTTATTTGAAGTAAATTGTACCAAGTTGGTTCCTCTCTGAGTCAGTGTGATAATGTTTGTTCCATTGTGAGCAGACGGGTCAACACTACTTCCATTAGAAGTCAATGGGAGCGACATGCATGATGCTAGCGCTGGAGGAGTCGCCCAAGTCTGGGAGCGTGACAAACTCTGTTGTTTCCGTACTGTAACCCAGTGTGTTAAAAATAATACTGGAATTGAAATTCAGTGGTGTTCACCTGGAAGGGGGAACATCGTGTCCTTAACTCCATTTATAGTTTGACTAGCACCTGCAATTGACTGCAGGGCTAGGCTGTCTCCACTGTGGGTAAAACAGAACGAGAGACGTGGCGGGGTGGTGAGATCCTCCCCATCACCACCACCACCGCCTCTCTCTCATCTTTCTCCCTCTACGTCTGTCTTGCTTCTCTCTCTTTGTGTCTCCATGCTTCCCCTCGCTCTCTTCCACTTAACTTCAAGTTTAGTGAGACAAAATGCCCCCCCCGTCTGCCCACGGAAGTCTCAGCAGGCGAACCACAGGTGTTTGGAGCAGCAGAAGCGCCTAGCACCTAGCCTAGTCCCACCGCTCACACAATAGATCAGACGGGGGTTTGATTTCCTGGTGATTCACCGGGCTGGAGGAGTTTGAGTCTGGCTCGTCACATGTAAGATGAGATAAAAACTTTAATACCTGTGGAGGAATTGGGTCATTACAGCAGCACAAATAGGGTAGACTGATATTGATATTGTATCTTCTGCTGTCTGAAAGGAAATCCTAGACTCTGGATGGCACGATAAGTAAGGTCTGCTCTAGTTGCACACGCACAAAATGTCAGTTTTCTTTTGTTTTGAGTCTTTTTAACTAAAGCCATCTGCAGGATTCAGTCATGAGGCTCTATCAGAATAAAGGCTTTGTACTTATCTTTCCATTTCATATAAAACTTAGTAATTTAAGTCATGTATTTCTATGGAAAATATTTTCTCACTCTCTCGAGCCTTAGTACCTGAATGATAGCTGAATTGAAAATCTACTCTTCCCAGTGTCATTCATGCCTGGAAGTTGAAGGAGTTGAAGTCAACGTCATGTCTGGTACATTTCCCATAGAAACTTCCCATTCTTATTCTCATTTTTTTCAAAAAAGTTTCAAAACCAAACCTCCATGGCTCAGTTGTTAATGAAACAGCTCCCCATAGTTTTGATTTTCTGAGATAATCATTTGTTGATAATAAACCCCCAAATCTAACATGGAGATATTGTACACAAATACACAGGAAGTGGATAACGAGTAAGTCGGCCTAACATCCTCATGGCTTCCAGTCAGGATGATGATCAAGCAGTTGGACAGACAGCTGCACCACCAATTAAGCCCATTCAAAAGCAGGCAGTTTAATTGGTTGAATGATAGTATTGTGCAAGTATTACCTCGTGCTAATTGCTCAATATTTCTGTGATTATGTGAGGAAATGCTATCTAGACGAGAGAACCTCTACCGACTGCAGTGCTGATGCAGAGCTGTTGCATGTGTCGGAGGCGGGAGAGCCAAGAGTCCCTCGGCTGCAACAGATTTCACAAGGATGTACCGGTTCACGATCCTTCCACCCAAGCTGCCAGCAGCCTCTTTCTCCGCATGAAGACACACACACACACACACTGGGACATAACACATTGTAGGGTGGTATGAAACACACATGTGCACAAGTGCATGCACGCGCACACACACACACACACACAAAGAGCACCCACAGAAACACATATGGTGATTCCCACCGTAGGGAGGATATATAATACAATGAGCCAGAAAAGCTTTGGCAGGGTCTACGTGTTATCCGTGTGTGTGTGTGTGTGTGTGTGTGTGTGTGTGTGTGTGTGTGTGTGTGTGTGTGTGTGTGTGTTAGCTTGCCATTATCATATCATTCCACGAGGAGGCCATTTTGCTTTTACACCCCAGTGAACCCATGACTGCAGACCAGAGAGAGAGAGAGAGAGACGGGGGCGTGGGGGTGGAGGGTAAAACGAGAGGAAAAAAGGGAGTGGGGAAGAGGGGGAGAGGTGAGAGGTGACAGGGACACCAACACAGAGAACGAGAGGAGAGGTAAAAATGGAAAGAGAGAGGAAGGGAGGGGAGGAGGGGGAGGAGGAGGAGGAGGAGCGCTGATGCACAGACCCCGGTGTGTGTAGGAGGAACACAACAACAGCATGGAAACAGTGGGGGAAGGCGCTCAGGAGGCAACAAAGAGAATCAAAACAGGAAATCAATATTTATCGGGTACCTGAAAAACATGTGAAGACTCCCCATGTTCCAGCAAGCAGGAGAATAAAGAGATGGCGGTGGGGTTGGGCAGCCATCGTGTCTCGTCTCCCTTCACAGACGTCTCTTTATTTCCTGCTTGTTGTAAAATCTCGCTCTCGATGTTTTTCAGCTACCCGATAAATATTGATACATTTCTGCATTACTGGCAGCTCCCTTTCCTGTGTTGGTGTGTAGGAGGAAGCAAGAGAGAGAGAGACATAGAGAGAGTATGTGAGTATGAGAGTACCCTGTTTGTGTGTGTGTGTGTGTGCAAGTGTAAGTGTGTGTAATTTGCCTAAGCCTCTGGATTTGTCTCTTCAGAGCAACTCTGAGGGAACACAGGGCTTAAGGCCATCACACTGGAGGGATTTGTTGCACACGCAGACATACATATAGGCGCGCACACACACACACTAACACACACAGATACATGCACAAAGGTGGCAAACACGCAGACACACACACACACACACAAATTGCAGACGAAGACCAGCAGCAAACACACATGCAGCCATTACTGAACTGAGTTCACAGGTTCCCAGATGACGTCATGAGGCTAATAATAGGCTTCAATTTTACGTGTGTGTGTGTGTGTGTGTATGTGTGTGTGTGTGTGTGTGTGTGATGTGATTGCATGCCACCCTCTATGCCTCTATCACTCTTGTTCTTTCTCTACATCTACAGTATCTCTCACCTCCCTCCCTATACACCTCTCCTCTCTCATTCTATCCTAGTGATGAGCTATGGGTGACAAGGAGATAATGGCCTGTGTGTGTGTGTGTGTGTGTGTGTGTGTGTGTGTGTGTGTGTGTGTGTGTGTGTGTGTCTGACAGTGCCTTGGGGAATGCAGACTTTGAGCGGATTAATGCGAACTAAATATAAACACTCCTAATCAGGACATCAAAATAAGCAGGGAGAGACAAACACACACACACAAACGACCGCAGTGTTGCCTTGCATCTGTCACATTCTGTCATTTTCATCTTTTTCATCTTTCAGGCTTTCCGCTCAGAAAAAAAAAAAAAAAAGTTTGACTAAGAAAGAATTTCAAAAGAAGCAGGTCATCCACGTCCCATGGTTGACGAGATTACGAGTTCAAAACTAAAAGCAAACAAGCACAAACTCCGAAGCCGTCCTGATACAAACTCGGATCGGAATCGTAAAACAGGAAAAAGACGAAAAAGAGGAAAACGCTTTCAGGGCTCTTGACGTGATACTCAGATGCTGAATCTGCTGTAGTGGGGAACACATGCCATGAGCTATAGCACACACACACACACACACACACACACACACACACGTACGGTGCCCGAGGTGCTACTCAGGAGTGAGTTAATAATGTGACCTGCCGAGATGAGATCTCATCATCTCACAGAATACTGATACTATCATTAGATTAGGATGTGTGTGTGTGTGTGTGTGCAGGAGGGAGGAGAGCTGGAGAGGCTGACTGAGAACGTGCAAATGTACAATATAGACACACAGAAACACACAGGAACACACTCATGCACGGATGTTCGTCTCACTATACTTGTGAGGACCCTCCTCCTTATATTTCTACATTGATTCCCTAACCAGTCAACTAACATGAACCTTCTTCTCGCTTTTGTGGTAATGCTAGTAGCCTATCACTCAGGATAGTGTCAGCATGGAGTGTCACAGTGAATGATCCATGGTGTCTGTTCTCATCTCTGTTCTCAATTTCCCCAAAACCTGGTATTCCTTTAACCATTAGCCTAACCCTAATCTTAATTGTAACCTTAACCATAAACCCCTTAAACCCAATAAAGTCCTTACTCGAAATGAACATCTTGAAAAAGTGCAGAACGGCCAAAATGTCCTCAAAAGGTCTAACAATCAAGCTGATTCTCATAAGGGTAGAAGAGACAAGAACACACACACACACGCGCACACACACACACACACACACACACACACACACACACACACACACACTATGATGACGGCACATTTCAAAGCATGTGGGAGTCAAAACCGAAAACCTACACAAAAGCAACAAAGAGAATTCTGTCAGAGAACAAAAGTGACACTGCAAACTTTCTCCTCCACAAATACAAACCCACCGCTCCCCTGCCCTGCCTTCATCCCTCCATCCTTCTGTCTGTGTTGCCATGGCAACGCAGCAGCAAAAAGGCATTCTTTTATTTAAAAAAAACACTGAAATCAAGAAACATTCAGATGATGAATTCAAGCAGAAAAATACACGACTTATGTGTGAAAAGGATTTAAAAATCAATATCGGTGTAACCTCTCATTTTTCAAGAAGGTTATGTTTTTTGCCCCTGTTAGTTTGTTTGTCTGTCAGCAGGATATTTCAAAATCGTATTGAAAGATGTCCATGTAATTTGGTGGGCAGATGGGCCTTGGGCCAAGGAACAATTGATTAGATTTTGTTGGTGATCCAGATCTGGGATTTCTGCAATTAGACATTATCAGTTTTTGGCCACAACTATGAAATGAACAGAGATAGAGACTAAGGGTATGTTTGCAGGCACAACAAATCAACTCTATTTAAAATGTGTGATATGATGATATAAATGATGTCTTTGGCTGTAACAACAATTTGAAGAATTGTTCAGCGAGGTTTCCTCTCTGATTCTTCAATAAAATGTGTAAAATGACTTGAAGGGAGTAAATACCATGAATCATGGATTTCTTTAGTTAGATCCCTGCATACAATAACATATGAACCTAAACATCTCATGTTTTTTACTGCATGTGTGCGTGTGTGTGTGAGAGCGAGAGAGAGAACATCAAAAAAAAAAAGACAACAGAATCACTGAGAGAAAATGAGGTTCACAGAAAGAAAGTTGGAAGTTAAAGAAAGCGAGGCAGAGGCATGGAAAACAAAACGTGAGTGATAGAGAGTAGGACAATAGAGAGAGAGAGAGAGAGAGAGAAATATAAACGTGGAACAAAGGATGGAAAAGTTGAGTTAGTTGAAAAAGAGAGAGGTGTTATGTCGACCTCTTGCATGCAGTATGT
>JAXDDW010000188.1:577500-627500 GCA_034670385.1 Hoplostethus mediterraneus
ATTACATAATTGGGCATGCACCGAGCTCTGTCACCATCAATGGCCATTTAGATGTAAATCTGAGGGCAGCCAATGTAAGAGAAACGCAGAACTTTGATAAGTGGGCCTGTAAAACTTTCTCCTGCCGAGATTGTGTGTAAAGCTGAGGCTGCTAAGACTGTCGCGGATCGTGCGGCGTGTGTGGAGGCAGACGAGATTGCATCAGATAAATAGAGCCAGGGTAGAAGAAGAAGTCGAGGGGGGGGGGGAAAGTGTGCGTCAGTGTGTTTCTTTTTCCTTCCATCTATCTTTGTCTGTCTTCAAAATGTGTGTGTGTGTGTGTGTGTGTGTGTGTGTTGGGGGGGGGCTTCATCTATCTGTCTGTCTCTCAGTCTTTTCTAGATGTATAGGCGTCTCCGGGTGTTTTGACTTTTCCGATGGCTCTGTGTTCATCCTAGCTTGACAGCCATTGTCAATTTACATCCTGCTCCGCTCCATTATTCAGCGCGGGGCTGACATCAACATCCTCACAGCGGGTTTGTAAAAAAAGATGATCAAATACAGAACGGTAGTTGAACTTGGTGGGGGGGGGGGGGGACAGGTTTTCAAAGATGCAATTAAAAAGGCCGGTGGGCCAGAGGGGTTAGATGGACACCTTCTGCTCTGGGATTTGATTCCACCTCAATACGGTTATTGTATGTATTCCTCTATCCTTCTCTCTCTCTCATTTCTCCTGTCACTCTTTGTTGTATGTTCTCCAATAAAGCAGAAATGCTTTCTAGACAATTTACAAAGATACAAACACCAAAGGCGATATTCTGCGGTTTCAATCCTCAAAGGTTTTTTTTAGGATTTTTCCATGTTCTTCTGAGTAAGTTGTCATGGATCCAAGAAAACCTGTCAGTGTGAAAATGAGGATTTCGTTTTTTTTCGTTAATTAAAAGTGAGGGGGTTGGATAGAGAAAGAGATGAGAGAGATGCAGGGATAGTTAGAGAGAAGGAGAACAGAGGAAAGGAGGAAGTGACAAGAGAGACAGAAGGGAGGGTAAATGGTGAGAGAGAAAGAAAAGAGTAGGCAGAAAGAGGGAGAAAGGAAATAAGAGAGAGGGACAGTGGGAAAGGAGAGAGAGAGGCTGAGAGATGAAGAGAAACAAAGAGACAGAGTCAGAGAAGTGGAATGAGAGAAAGACAGACAGAGAGACACGTGGAGATAGTCGATTGCTCTTCCCGCATCCCGGTGTTCCAGCAATCCGACATGGATCGTTGTCAGAGCAACAATGCAATCGCCGTGCCGACAGAGTTGTAATTCTTCCCCATTCACTCCCAGCTAATCAGCCTCCGCCAGCTCACCATCCATCAGCCTGTTGGGGCGTGCGCGTGTGTGCGTGTGTGTATGTGTGTGTGTGTGTGTGTGTGTGTGTGTAAAAGAGTGTGCATGTGTGAGAGAAAGAGAGAAGACAAAGGGAGGATTTGTGTGCATGTGTGTGTGTGTGTGTGTGCTCATATATGTAGATGTGCAGTCAGCTAGATCTGAGTCAGTGTGAGTTCAGCACTCGACTGGCTGGGCCTCGCCAGGCGGGAGGGAAACGGGCCCCTGTAGTCTCTCTGTGTGCGATGCATCTGGTCTGGTCCAGCTAAGCGGAGAGGGTGGCCAAGTCTCAGCGACCGTCGATGTTTTACTAGAAAGGCATATGGCCCGGGATGCCATAAAAAACCTCAGTGCAGGACCTTTTTCAACCATCACACCGTCATTGTGCTGGACTTGCCAGAGATCACTTTGCACGCGGAGTCTCGCGTCTTTATTCCTTTGATTTTCTGTTGCAGGTCGCTGTAGGTGGCGCTCTCTTTCTTTGTCTGTTCAGCCACGGAGGCCATCCCTGCTCATGCTTAACTACCCAGTTCTTCTTCTGATCATTACAATCTGCTGTTGCTGCTGCCAGACACGCATCACTTCCTCTTCAGCAAAGGCCTTTTCTCAGATGCTGGATGTTTCGAGCAGTGAAATAAAGCTTACATGAACTGGTACAGGTTGAATCACTGTTGAATCATCACTATTGTTATATCAGTGCTAGAGAGTAGCAAAACGGATGTTTATTTACATGAAAATGAAGCCCCCTACGCATACACATATCTTTAGAGGTCATAGGGTCACCAATAGTGCTCAGAAGCACTTCAGTCTCCAGGCGGCTCCGAGCTAGAACATCTGGACAGGGTATCAAACTAGCAACCGTTACTAGTTACCGTTACAGGGTTACTAGTCATCTTCCCTTCCTCTCAACCAACCTGTCAGCCCCAAACTTGCACATACTAAACAGGCGGGAAGGAGAAGAAACCACCGGGCAACTCTGCAGATAAAAGTGACATGATGCAGGCGAACCAGGCGCTCTTTGACAGGCTAGCCAGAAATTGTGTTGAAAAATGAGCCAGTGAAGCGGTAATATATGAGGAAATGCTCACCTTCTCAGATGGTGAAGTGCTTACCTACCAGATTGCCTTGCAGACAGCTTACTGGTTCACTTCGTCATTTATTGGCTCACTATATCACAGGCTAACTGGCAGATTTCTACACTCCTGCAAAATAAGCATTTTGGAACTTTCACATTCAGGCATTAGTTTCTGAGTGTTGAGTGTCTGCATGGCAGCCCTTCATTTCTGGGTACATTTGGATTAAGGATTGGCAGGAGGCATTACTTTTGGCTTCTAATAGTTTTTCAGTGAACAGGTTTTCATGCTGTATCTCTCCTTGCCATCTACTTGGCCTCTTGCCATTATGAGACCTTGTTTTCCGCTAAATTGATCATGTTTGTGTAGGATGCCTTACCAGCACACACAATGTAACTAAACTATACCAAGCATGATGGAAAAACATGCTGTGCTGTGGGCCAGTGTGAGTACGGCATGATACACTCAGCACTGGCTCAGGAAATGTGTTTTCAGCATGCTACATGACCTGAAGAACTGAGCTTAAGGATACTGCAAATCCCCTTAATTGAAAAGCATTAATGTTAAAATACTTATTACAAGGCATAAAGAAGGGACTTAATAATGTACAAACAAACAAGAGCCTGAGTTGCAGCAGTTTCAATCCTCCCTAAGCATCCTAGCACAGTCAACACACCAGTAGTATTGTATCACCGGTGTCTCTGTGTTCAGGAGGTTTTCAGTGTTAAATTGGGTTTTCTAACTGCTGGTGTTTTGTTGATAAGTGGCGCTCAGCTATCAATCATTTCGCGGAGTAAAAATAAGAAGCCCCAGAAAACATTTTGCCGCCAACACACTATAATGTTCAGGATATGATCACAAGCTACTGACAAGATCAAAGCTAAATTCTCCTTTGATTGGTGACTTTAAATCAAATTTTCTACAAATGACACTTGGAGCTTAACGCTACTAAGCTCCTAAAACCATTCCAAGTGACAATTTGTATAATGGTGAAACTGTTTTTCTTTTCACTAGATGTAGTGAAATAGGATTTAAATGAAAGGGGCTGAAGTATACTGAAGATGATGTGAAAATGATGTGTTGTTAGTGATAAAGTTCCATGTGTATGTGTGTATACATTTCACTAACAAAACCTCTGAGGGTTGTTTGTTACCCTTTCCTCCAAAGCACACACTCTACAAAGCAAAGCACCTTGATGTTTTAGTGTTGAGGAAGCATTATTTTTTACAGTGCACCAACGAGCATTGGTTCTTGTCATTTATTTTAGCCATGACCCCAGAGCCCTGTCTCCAAGGAGGTTATTCTGCAGACAGATGAAAAACTGAAAAAAGATGAGCCAAGAAAGAGGAGGGGAAAAAAACCTTAAGTTACTGGAGCAGAACGGTGAAGAGGCTTGAAAGTGCTTTTAAGTTGTGCAGGCAGATTCCTACTCCCTGGAAACACAAACTGCACACACACACACACACATACACATACACACTCCAAAAGAAGCACAAGGACACGACACATGAACAGACACACCTACTCAAATGCACACACATACACACATCTAATAGAGTTAAATACACACATAAACAAACGTGCAAACACACAACCGCAATGAAAACACACACTCAAGCATGTTAAAACATGCACGCACGCACACACACACACACACACACACACACACACACACAGACGAACAGGCAAACAGGCAAACACAACCCTATGTGTACCAACTGGTGCAGTAATATTGCTGAAATTACTTTTGGGGCTTAGCAGTTTTTTTCTCTTCCACTTCTTGGTGAACTTGGAGAGGGCAAATAGGGACAGAGACCACAGGGCAGTACACACACACACACACACACACACACACACACACACACACACACACACACACACACACACACACCAATATCCTATTTCTCTCACTTGTCATTGTATGTCTGTCTACCTCCCTCCCTCCCTCCCTCTAGCTCTTCCTCCCTATCTCTCATACCATACTAAGGGAATATGAGGACTGCTCACCTCTGTCAAGAAAACCACTGGACCTGAAACGGACATTATACATCCAATTGATAGCACTAGGCAAGGTACTGTCGACTAGAGTCATTGAACCATATCTCTACATGGGCGAAACCATCTACTATCTATAGTATGCCTTGCTCTGTTCCTTGGCACAGTATGTCAGCTCCTGTTTTTGTACTTTATCGACGTTGCCAATCTGTCTCTGCACCAACAGGACAGATCCCTGTTCCTCTCTATGTGGCCTGAAACATGAATCAAATGCGCTACGTCGCAGCAAAGCGCTTCGTACGAGCCAAAACCAATTATTTCTTCAATTCTGAACCGCTCGTAATCACTGAAATTACTGACGCGGTGTCCCACATTGAAATAACATCACGGTGAAGCCCAGAGTTTTTTGGAAAACAGTTAAGTAATTTCCGCTGGACTTTATACTGTATGGTGGCTGAGGGGGAAATCACTAAAACGGTCGTTCCAGGTGGGATAAAATTCACAGAGGTGCTACGGTAATAATTACCATCTCCAGATGTCTTCTGGCAATACTAATGCTGTCTGGAGAGGGCTGTTAACCGCTAATAGATGTTGGGAATTCCACCCAGGTGAGGGATCAGAAGCAGAAGGCTAACAACAGACATTTCTTAATAGAATGTGGAGACTCGGAGAAACGTTAATGTCCTCCTCAAGGTAATTTATGGTGCAGCATGGAGCGAAGTCACACAAACCAATTGCAATAAGGTGAATAAAGCAAATACACATAGGTTATACCTTTGTGTTTTCTTCAAACATTTAGACCTAGAAAGTGATACATAAACGCCACGTACTCACACACAACTTACACACACGCACCTGAAAAACGCGCGCGCAAAAACACATCAAGTAAAGGCTTTAGAAATACCAATACTCAAACCACAAACCGACAGCATAAACAAGTTTCCTGGCAACTGAGAGTTGGGGGTCCTTCATGAACACAACAAAGACCGTTTCACCTTGAGATGAAAACCAAGGCTGGCGTAATTAGTTACAAATGGATGAGTTGATGTTGTGCGTACGTGTACTTGGTACGTGTACGATGTACATGGGTGTGTCTGGGTGTGTGTGTGTGTGTGTGTGTGTGTGTGTGTGTTTCCACATTTTTCTTGGGTGTGTGTACAATGGATGTGCGTATATGTGTGTGTGTGTTGTGATGAATAGTGTCAGTCTCTAGTTCGGAGGGGGTTGTAATCAAGGACAAGAAACAGGGAGCTAAATTGACTCAAGGGACAACATTGTGATTTAAGTATGAGAGTGTGTGTGTGTGTGTGTGTGTGTGTGTGTGTGTGTGTGTGTGTGTGTGTGTGTATGTGTGCGTGCGTGCGTGCGTGTGTGCGCCTTCTGCTTGCGCATTTATCAATGTGTGAGTTGGTGTGCGTCTATTTGTCTGCTGGTAACAATCAAATTCAAGTGTTGCCGACAAGACACTGCAAGGAATCATAAGCACATTGAGTACCTTCTAATCAGTATAATCACAACATGATGCTCTATAATACACACAACATGATGTAATACACCATGATGCTCTATAATACACACAACATGATGTAATACACCATGATGCTCTATAATACACACAACATGATGTAATACACCATGATGCTCTATAATAAACACAACATGATGTAATACACCATGATGCTCTATAATACACACATGATGTAATACACCATGATGCTCTATAATATACACATGATGTAATACACCATGATGCTCTATAATATACACATGATGTAATACACCATGATGCTCTATAATACACACAACATGATGTAATACACCATGATGCTCTATAATACACACAACATGATGTAATACACCATGATGCTCTATAATACACACAACATGATGTAATACACCATGATGCTCTATAATACACACATGATGTAATACACCATGATGCTCTATAATATACACATGATGTAATACACCATGATGCTCTATAATATACACATGATGTAATACACCATGATGCTCTATAATACACACAACATGATGTAATACACCATGATGCTCTATAATACACACATCATGATGTAATACACCACGATGCTCTATAATATACACAACATGATGTAATACACCATGATGCTCTATAATACACACAACATGATGTAATACACCATGATGCTCTATAATACACACAACATGATGTAATACACCATGATGCTCTATAATACACACATCATGATGTAATACACCATGATGCTCTATAATACACACAACATGATGTAATACACCATGATGCTCTATAATACACACAACATGATGTAATACACCATGATGCTCTATAATATACACATGATGTAATACACCATGATGCTCTATAATACACACATCATGATGTAATACACCATGATGCTCTATAATACACACAACATGATGTAATACACCATAATGTATTTTGTGAGGCAAAATAATGCATTTCATTCAATGTCATTATTAACTAATAATATAGTTATAATACCTCCTACCTAAGTGTAACCAGTAACTAGCAGTCACTGCAGCTTCCTTCCTTCCTCTAATAGATTACCTAATGTGTAATATAAGGTAAGGTATAAGTGATTTTCCAATAGGCGTGTAATCCAACGGTTCCTATATGGATATAAATAGGCTTATCGTCAGCATAAGACGCAGCACAGTGCATTTTGAGTAGAGCATTACCCATTGTTGTCTTAAAAACCATGAATAAAACAACATAAGCCAGTAGCAAGCGTTGGATAATGACAAGGACCGCCCCCATTGTGGAGGGCAAGAGTGGACTGAAAGGGAACTAAAGAGGCAGAGCGAAGCGAAAAGGCAGCAGATTAGTACGGAGCCAGAGAACTAATTAAATGAATCTGGAGATAAACGTTTAATTATTTCGCTCAGCCTTTTCTGTAGCGCTTTCTTCCCCTTTCTTCATTAATGCCTTTCAGTGCCTCCGTAAAGAGGCCAGCATTAGGGAAGGGGTGGCTGTTCTGAGCCAGTGAATTCAGAGCGCGCACACACACACACACACACACACACACACACACACACACACGCCCACTGCCATACACACACACACAAAGTTACACATAAAGAATCCACACACTCACTCTCGCTCACATCCATGCACACTAATATATACACACACATCACCCTCACGGCCTTGCTCACTCACACATAAACTCTCTCTCTCTCTCCCTCTCTCTCTCTCTCTCACACACACACACACACACACACCTACACTGCAGTGTGTCTGAATGTAGATGTGGTACTTTTAATCCCAGGTGGGTTCCACGCGGGAGGTTGGTGGCTGAGGAAGGATACTGGAAGGAGAAAAGCACCGTGACTCGATTTAAAAGTTTGCTGTAAGTACGGCGGCACCTCCCGTTTTATGGTATGGGGATCCATACTGAAAACACAGCTAGATATATTGAGGCTGTAGCCAGCACAGCTACAGTCAAAGCCAGATGCAGTCTATTTTCACAGCAGGGATGGGCAGCACAGTGGCACAGTGAGTAGGAAGACTCCCCTTCACCTGAATAACCTGGGTTAGTGCTCCTGTTCAGCAAGCGTCCACTCTGCTGAAGTGTCTGTTAGCAAGACAATGAATCCCAACCGGCCGACCCTGAATTTGACCTCTTCAGGGAATAAATAGTCCCTTTGAAGTCAGATGTGACTTCAGGCTATACATTTTACCACTGCAAATAGGGCACCGACATCCCGCGCTGCCCTTTTGAACCAATCCCTCATAAATCTCTCCCAAGCTGACCTTTGTTTTATTTGTTCATTAACCTTTCATCATTGGGCTGGTTTTATTTATGTGTATAAAAGCAAAAAGCGTGGCATGATGCATCCAATTTGCGAAAATGTTACTAATGATGAGTAAACAAGAGATTAAGCCCGAGCCTACTGAGCTGTGTCCGCAACCGGCTCTGCATGACTGGAAAGCAATGGCTTGGTGGGTGACAAGATACAGGCCGCTGGCAAACAGCCTAAAGGTCACGGTGGATATTTTAAGGATGCATGTAGCAAAAAAAAAAAAAAAAAAAGGCTACCGCTGTATACGGGTCTACTGCAGGATAAGGAGTCGTCTTAGTGAAACAAACTCGTCTTTAATCTCTAAATCAGCGGATAAAGATGTTGTAAGAGCATCTCACTAAACTGACACTAGAACAGTTTATTGGCTTGTCAGCATACTTCACAGCGCGCGTTGCATTTGTGTGCATTCAACCAATTAATGCCTCTGATTACGATGAAGCATTTGTTGATATCGTCTCATTGAGCTTCACTGCATCAGAGCACCTACTGACCTAAACACTCACTACTAGTTCAGTCAACTTGCAATTTAAAGGCAGCAAGGAAAATTATGTTTTTTTAAGCCTGAGTGCCTTAATATATATATATATATTTTTTTTTTACAGTGCACCACTGCAGTACTAATGCAGACGGCTGCAGGATGGGAAAACATCTCAACCGCCATTAGTCTAGCTGCCTGGATCTCTTCATCCCTATGACCTGATGGAGGAAGCGATGTCTGCTCCTTCCCTGCAGCAGCGGTTTAACAAACTGTTTTTCTTGCTGCCTGCTGCGTGGCCATATGTGAAAAATCAGTCATGCAGAACTTTCTACACAACTCCTATTGGGAGCAGAGCAACCACAGCAGCTGTAGGGCAGCGAGCGTGTGCAAAGTAGGGCATCTAGGAGTTTGTGTTGTGTTGCAGGGGTAAATATGGGGACGGCTTTGACGTGTGCAATGTGTTGCGCAAGACGAGACACGAGTAGAGTAAGGCGTGACTAGGCAGAATAAAACAGGTGTCACAGCGACAAGTTCTACTCCGACTGAAGGACACGTCGTGATAATAGGGCCCTAGTGCGCGCATGCACACACACACACACACACACACACACACACACACACACACACATATACAGTCACCCCTGTACCTGTCCTCTTCCTAATAGGCCATTAGGACTGAGTCTAAAACACACACACACACACATTCGCAAGGGCACCCAGCACCCCGTTTTTTTTTTGTCGAGAGGACTTTAGTACTCAATAAGAACATGCGCGCACACACACACACCAACGTCTGGAATCATAAATCAGCGATTA
This sequence comes from Hoplostethus mediterraneus, assembly GCA_034670385.1. Classification (NCBI taxonomy): domain Eukaryota; kingdom Metazoa; phylum Chordata; class Actinopteri; order Trachichthyiformes; family Trachichthyidae; genus Hoplostethus; species Hoplostethus mediterraneus. Next base: position 587,039 of record JAXDDW010000188.1, read on the forward strand.
CACACCAATTAATATGGATGGTTGGTATCAGCATGCAGAGTGCCTTGTAAGCTGCAATCATTACAATGCAATCACAAATAATCACCTCGCAATTCCCTGTGGCTGTGTGTGTGTGTGTGTGTGTGTGTGTGTGTGTGTGTGTGCCTCAGGCCATCCATCCACATCTCTTCTGTGTGCATGTGTGCATATCTGTGTGTGTGTGTGAATGTGTATTTGTGTATATGTGTGTGTGTGTGTTTCTGTGTAGTGGCAGGGAGTGTTGTGAATCTATATTAGGACCCCTATCACTGTTCTCCCGTTGTTCCCTTTTACTTGTCCCATTCTTCTGCTCTTGCCTCTCCCTCTCTCTCTCTCCCTCTCTCTCTCCCTCTCTCGCTTCTAAGCCGTAACACACACACACACACACACACACACACTTCTGTACTGTCTGTGCTGCAAATTCCCTGTCTTCTAGCACTTTTTCTTCTGCCCTCCTCCAATTTTCCTCTCCTCTCCTGTCCTCTGCCCTCCTCCTCATTTCTTCTCCTCTCCCATCCCCTCTTCTTCTCCTTTGTTGTGTTCACATCTGTAGAGCCGCAGAGTAAACAACTGACTGACTGCTGTCACAGCATGTAGCCCTCACACACACACATGCGCGCACACACACACACACACACACACACACACACACACACACACACACACACACACACACACACACACACACACACACACACACACAGAGGGCAATGGCGTACACAGCTATCTGCTGACTCCCAGAGCATCTACCCTTTACACACAAATACACACACACACACACACACACACACACACACACACACTGCTGACTGCTTGAGCACATATCCTTCAAACGGCCGCGCACAAGCGCACACACACACGTGCGCACACACCCGCATGAACGCTACCATAGTAAACATGAGATGACTGCCACAGCATGCAGCCCTGGGCTAGCGGGCTCCTACCATGCACAGACCGACACACAGAGACGGAGGGATGGACAGTGATGGAGGTGAAGTCTCCAGATCATTACACAAACAATGCAGAGAAAAGAAATGGAGGAAGAGTCAGGGAAGAAGAGAGAAAGAGAGCTAGAGGACAATAGGAAAGGAAAATATAAATGTCCTCAGCCCCGTCAGTCCACGGATGTTTGTCAACATCCGATGCGGCGTGTTTCAGATAAACATGTGAGACAGATAAACACAAATACCAACAGAGGCATTTTGATCTGTCAACATCGCTGTGGAGTGTTTCGCTAATCGATTTGAGACAGCGTTTCACCCAGACGGTTACTTATGTTCTCAGGACTACAGAGGCAGTGTGCTTTTAAGTCTTACATCAAAACAGACAAGTGATTCGTCTCTCTCTCTCTCTCTCTCTCTCTCTCTAATTTACTCAAGTGTAATTTACTGTCATCTCTCCGTGGTATCCCATCTAATGAAATAGAAATTATGTAAAAAAAAAAAGTAATTTACCCAAGTTGTTAATACCTAACCAATTGCAATTGATACCCCAGTGTTTACTAATGCTATTGTTGCAGTTAGTGTTTTCTGTGTCGTGTCATGTTGATACAATAACCTGAAGCCACGTTGAAAACCAATAGCTGCCCATAGCTGTATCACCTTTTTTTTTTTTTTAATCTGGACCTAAATGTCTCTCTATCAGTTCAGTTTCGTTTTCAAAGCTGTTTTAATATAATTTTTTTTACTATGCCAGGTTTTGCTCGTTTGGGTTGATGTTGAACTTAAGCAACTCTCTCTTTGTGTGCCACCGTCTACAATCTACAGCCTGACATTTATTCAAGACAGTCAATTTTCCATGGACACTTTAACAACAGGTTGCACTCTGTTCTCTGTTCTCAGGGGAAAAATCAGGATTTCTGATTGGGGTTGGTGAGTTCCTGAACCCCACTTTGAGAACCACTGGTCTACATTGCAGTGACAGACCACCCACCAGGTCATATACAAAGAGAAAGACCAGTCAACTCGGCTCCTACTGGCTTTTAAAAGGAGAACGTGGAAGAAATCACTCCACGACAGAGATGACCCAATGCCCACATGCCACATCTCGGCGGTCGGCTCTTACCGGTGTCTCTGGAGATCTGGACGAAGGCCTCCACGCCGCTCTCGCCGTAGTTGCCCTCCGAGGCCAGCGTGGACACGTAGTTCCACTCCATCGCCGTGACGATGTCCATCATGGCCTGGGCCTGGTAGGAGTCCGGGGGCACCACGCGGGAGAAGAAGTCGTAGCGGGTGTTGTCGCTCAGCTCCGGGGCCGTGGAGGCATAGCTGATCTGGGGGATCTGGAGTAGAAAAGAGAGAGAGAGAGAGAGAGAGAGAGAGGAGGGTGAGTAAAAGGATGAAGAAAGGGGAGAAGGACTAACTGGTATCGGGGGAGCGGTTTTCCGATAAAACACTTGGCAAGAACTTTGCTTGCTCAGCGTACAACTTGAGCTGTTCTCTGGCTGTCGGTCATTCTTTGCCTGAGGAAAATACTTTCTGTAGTTCTCTACGCAACGCGGGCCTCGTGTCGTGAGGTTTTTACTGTCCCCGCAGCACCAAATGACCATAATATATTGCGAGGGTTTGATAGGGCTGCTGATCAATACCAATGACTCGATGATTACTGGCTTTCAACAACTCACTTGCTCTGCGTTTGGAAACAAAGATGGAGGACGGTGCTGCTGTCAAGCCATGAGAGAAGAAAGTGCAACTGTGCATGGTGACAGATTCATCACTGAGTTTCTGTTTGATCTCTGCTCCAATTAGTTCTCTTACTCGTTCTGTTGTGATGACGTGAATTATATTTCTGTCCGTTACAGGCTACGCTAACTGTGCCTGAGATCTGTGGATGTTGCGATTCCCGATAAAAGTCCTGAACTACTGAACGCCCCTTAAAAAAACTTTTTATTCCACAGAGAAAATAGCATGGAGACAAGATTGCTACTGCATTTATTGATTCAATCCATGTAAACTTGTCTTATTTATCACTGTCATCCATTCATTGCCTGGCGAAAAAATAAATTCTTGGTCCGCATAAGAAGTTCTTATCGTTCAATATTTCATACCTTCATGTATTATTTATCGGGACGTGTGTTGTTAAGAGTTATGAATGCCTTGCGCTCTCCCTGGGATCGCAGAGATGAGTATTTTCTGGGTGTTGTCATTTTTCATTAAGACGGGATAATCATTCGGATTGAGCAGGGGGCACGAGTGAAGGTTACAGCGGGGAGGAATCGGAGAAGTTTTAACCACGACGGATGAAATTCAAACACGGTGCCGCGGATGTGTTGTTGGTTCAGAGATTTGACAGAACGGAGCAAACAAACGAGCCAAAAGTGAGTAAAGTACGGAGGAGAGGCCCAGAAGTGGTAAATAGTTGGGGATCTGAGAGAGAGAGAGAAAACAAACAGAAAACATAAGGAGACGAAAAGTCTAGACAAGTGTTATCACTCAACGAAGTGAGGGAATGTGGAGACATTCCCTCACTTCGTTGAGTGATAACGAAGCAATAAACAGATGAAAGGAAGAACAGAATAAGAAATAGTTTCAAGACAGAAAGACAGACAGGAAAGAGAAGAGGGACGAGTGGAGAGACAGACAGCAAGACGGACGGACAGACAGAGGGGAGGACAGAGAAACAAAGAGGCTGACAGAATGACAGATGACACACCCACGTGCACACACACACACACACACACACACACACACACACACACACACACACACACACACAGGTATTGGGAGTGAAAGGTGTTGTAATAGGCTGAAGGTGTTGGCTGACTGGCAGATTGATTTTTCCACAGAGAGAGAGGGACAGCAAGGAAAGACACTGTACCTTCCTACACACACACACACACACACACACACACACACACACACACACACACACACTGAGACATCCTCCTAACTACATAAAAAGAGCCACACACACACAGAGCTGCAGTCTCATTGTCATTCATAGGAAGTAAGGAATTGACTGTCAATCTAAACCAAAACACAAGGCAGGTTAGCTGTCACACACACACACACACACACACACACACATACACTTAAATATAAATGCCTACAATTGCTGAACACCAGTCAATGTTGCATGAAGAGATTACAGGTGGACAGCGCCTGTGTGTGTGTGTGTGTGTGTGTGTGTGTGTGTGTGTGTGTGTGTGTGTGTGTTTGACTAATGTTTCCAAAGCCCATCACTCTCTATTTGTCTTTATTCCCTTGAAACAGCATCAGAAGCCCCCCACCACCCTGTATCTACCCTTGTCTCTCCCCTGTTAAGATAGATAGATAGATAGATAGATAGATAGATAGATAGATAGATAGATAGATAGATAGATAGATAGATAGACAGATAGACAGATAGATAGATAGATAGATAGACAGATAGACAGATAGACAGATATATAGATAGATAGATAGATAGATAGATAGATAGATGGATAGACAGACAGATAGACAGATAGATAGATAGATAGATAGATAGATAGATAGATAGATAGATAGATAGATAGATAGATAGATAGATACTTTATTGATCCCTAGGGGAAATTCTGACAAAAGATAAAAGCTCAGGCATCTATCCACTCTATCCACTCTGAGTACTGCAGGGTTTTCCAAACAGTTCCTCTTTGGCAGTGTTGTGTAGCACCGCAGTCAAGTCGATGAAAAACAGCTCCAGATTTCACGTCCTGGCTCTTTTTTGCCTCGGGAGAGAGAGAGTTATTCATTTTCAGAAAATATAGATTGGACTTTCTTAGAGGCAACAGAAACAACGTAAAAAAATTCTTAAATTGAGCGGTACTCCCCTGCAAGCAACGACTATCGAAAGAGCAAATAACTAATATGTTTCACCTCCATGACAGCAATCAATGTGCGCCGGTAGACAGATGGCGTCTCCCTTTCGGAGAGGCAGATATTCCATTTCAGAACAACGCTCCGCTTTTGTTTTTCGGCGTTGTTAATATCCTTCTAGTTCTCCGCGCGAACTTCCTGTGTGAACTTTTGTGGGTGAGTTCATTGTTTCGCTGTATCGCTCGCGTGTGCCGTTATTGGCCTCCTCTGCCGGGGAAACACAATTGAAAACTTTCATAAACTTCAGAAAGGGCATGTATAATTCATAGGGGACGAGGAGATGAACAAATAAAGAGAGAAAATATCAAAAAAATATATATATCAAAGCCGGGGCCGGTGATAGAAAACAACTGCTAAAACAACGTGTGCATGTGTTTAATGTGCATGTGTGTGTGTGTGTGTGTGCTCATCCCTCTGTTGCTCTCGTGCTCTTACTCTCTCTCCCCGTACGCCTAAAATGGGTGAATATCCATTTCAAAAGAGAAATGAATGCATGGCTGCGAGAACATGAGACGATATCTGTCTGATGACGGCGGCGGCGGTGGCGGCGGGGGAAAACGAACCCCGGTGACCTTGGCGGGCGAGCCTGCCACTTTGATCTCTTTTTGTTATTTTGCCCCGGATATACTGGAAACTGAGACACACACACACACACACACACACACACACACGTACGCACGTATACACACTCCATCACGCGGCGCAGTCGTCTGCCTTGTCACATTCCCTGAATCGTTACCGGGAGAGACGGAGGAAGCGTGAGAGAGGAGGAGGAGAGAGGGAGCGGCATCGGCATTCATCCGCATACATTGTCTGCTGCAGGGCGGTAGATTGTCTTCCGTGACCGTACCTAAAGTGCACGCTTCTGCAGCCGTCGCCATGGTTACGCACACGTGCATAGACACGAACGGGCGTCCGGCGTTCGTGCTCTGCAGGCGTGAGCGACAGACAGAGCGAGTACGCGGGCACAGACGCGTCACAGATGATTCAAAAGTTTGTCCTGCTGCGGGCGTGAGACCGCGGAGCACTTCTAATGGCGTGTAACATCTGAGTGCAGGCGTCTGGGTTGTGAATCATTCACGGGCCGCTGAGTTGTGTGTGTGTGTGTGTGTGTGTGTGCGTGTGCGTGCGCGTGAGTGCAGCCCATTTTCAAAGCGTTAAGAGTTCGACTTGCAGTTAGAGGCGGGAAATTAATGGCTTGGTTCCCCCACATCGCTGGGGAAGGCGATTACGCCTCCAATCCCCCTAATTCCATTTGCCCTAATCAACGTGTGTGTGTGTGTGTGTGTGTGTGTGTGTGTGAGAAAGATAGCTCCCCTCTCCCCGCCTTTCTCTCTCTCGCTCTCACACACACACACACACACATACAGCCAATTAACAATGGGGTAATGTATCACCTCAATTTAATTTTGTACTATTATCATTCAATCTGCACCGTGCAACGTGCCTTCCTTCCTCACTACCTAGCCAGCATCTGTCTCTCTTTCTTTCTGTCTTTCCTGCATCTTCCTTCCCTCCTTCCTTTCTTCTTTTCTATCTTCCCGTATTAATGTATGGGCAATGAACATCTGAACAAATATACAGTATGACGTTATTCATCCCAAACTATCCGAAGCATCCATGCAGGGATGTTTTTATTGTTGTCAGGTGAAAACCCAATAACTCCAATTTGGTGATTTTCTTCATTTTTACTTGAATTGTAGGATTACTTCGTCCTATATGGTTTAGAGAGTTTTACCCTTGGGCTGGGGTGAACATTGTACAAAACACATTGTATAATCTCAACAATACAACTAAAAATGAAGCTGTTTCTTATTTCTCATTTCCTCAGAAGTTGACATTTTAGCGACGCGAGAAAAGCTTCACTCAAACAGCAATATTCGGTAATTATGAGTAATTGCTGTCGACCTTGTTTATACACGCAGTAAAAGACTTTCAAGTGCAAATTAGACTGCGCGGGGCATTTTGGAATTCATATGCATTCATGAATTATGTTTAATTTTGATTCACCCCGGCACTCCAATGTCTTTCAATCATCCAAACATTTCGCTGATTGGAACAGCCTCTGTTCCCAAAGCGCTTCAGATTAGCGAGATGAAAGCAGCGCCTCACAGTGCTGCAGTGATTGCCCCTTGCAGTCACTTTTCCTAGCCGGGTGAGAAGACCTCTGAACCAGCACCGAGACGCTCGGCTCTCCACTGAAACTCACCAAAACTATCCACTACACTCTTTAAGTAGGGTGGCTATACATTTCAAGTCTTACGTCTCTCGCTTTGGGAGAGAATTACTCACACTCAAAAATATGGATTGGATTTTCTGAGGCCATAGAAACATCACAGATAATATAGATGGATTCCATAATTGAGAAGTATTAGACTATTGAAAGAGCAAATAACTCATTTATTTTACTCCTATGACAGCAGTCAATGTGCACCAGTAAGTGTGTGGATCGCTCATTTCATCACTTCCACCAGTGCTGTTAAAACCCACTCCAGTTTCTCTCCACTTATTCTATGAGTGAGCTTCGGTGGAGTGAAACCAATAACAAGCCAAACTCTTTCAGGGTTAGGGTGGCTGCTACCTACAGACAGTCTAGTCTAGCCCCCGTCTGCTCCGTAATGGCCCGGGAGATACCGGAGGACAGTTTCATTCCTCGCCGTGGATCAGGCAGAATCCCATCGGAGAGCCTAATAGAAAACTGACAGTGGGATTTGGACCTTAACGGACCCGGTGATCTGGGCCGCTGGTTCTTTGGGGCTTTTCCCCGCGGTGAGACCCGTAGTCAGTAAACTCACTCTTTAGAGTAGTACCCGCTCTCACGGAAGAGCACATTTCCCAGACAGGTGTCGGACAGCATGCACAATGTACCGAAGATATTGAGTCTGCAAACTGTAGGGGATTCACGAACACCTAAAAAGTGACCTTTCCAAATGTCAAGTTGAAAGTTTTCTTCAAATTATAGACCTATAGGGGACAGAAGAGTATACGCACTCTAAACATCATCACTAAAACAGACTAGTGACGTGGAGACCCAACAGAAACAGGCCTGCGGAGTAACCATGCTGGGGCTTGAACCAGGGCTGGAGAAAGAGGAAGCTAATCTGGACCTTGTATCCACCTGAGGGCCTGAACAGTGAAAAAACAAAAAAAAGTAACTTGTGTTTGTTTGTCTAACTGTTAGTGTGTAATGTGAAGTGTGTGTGTGTGTGTGTGTGTGTGTGTGTGTGTCAGGCGGTAATGGAGCTGTCGGGGGCCGGAGTCGGAGCATTAGGTTGATAGATGGTACTAGTCTGAAGCTAATTAACCTCTGCACAGAACACACATACAAAAGGCAAACACACACACACACTCAAAACACGATGTGACTGAGAAGGGTGGACACGTCAGGACACAGGGTGCTGGAAGAGTGGCCCACTAACACACACACACACTAAGACACACTGAGATTTTCAGAAAACCATGTGTTGGGACAAGCGATTTACACTCGTTAAGTGTCTAATTGATTGAACAACGTAACAGGGACTTGGATCGGAATGGGTTTTTTTCCCGGATCCAGCTGGAACCATGTTGATTGAAACATCAGAGCGGGGTGGGGAAAAAGGGAAAAAGCAAGGCGCACATACTATAAATTGACCTGGACGTCTGGAGCGCTGGTTCCAAGTCAGCCTAGTGAGTTGTTTACTTCCCCAGAACTTGACTCGGCCCTCTAATAGCCGGCCGTGGTCGGTGTCTAATGAGGAGAGGACCGGCACAGTGGGACCTCATCAGCTTCATTTACCAGCCAGAAGACTGCTTGGGTCGGGCTCTGCTATAGGTGTCTCTCGCTCTGCCTTCCTCTCTCTCTCTCTCTCTCTATCCATCTATCTGGCTCCCGTCTGTCTGCCTTTTTCTTGCTTTCTTTCTTGGTATCTTTTCTTCTTCTCTCTTTCCCTCCTTTCACTTCCTCCTCTGTTTTTCACGTGCACACTGAGAACACTTCTCCTGATCCCCTGTGCACATGCAAGTTTTTGTTTTGTTTTGCTTTATTGCTTTCTCATTATTCTTCCTTTGTCTCCTTGCACTTTTTCATTTGTGTCCCCCATAAAGGGTGAGAGGGTTGGATCGGTCTCTGTCCATTAATCCATTAATTTGTTTGTTTGTTGCAATATCTCCCAACACGTCTGACAGGATTATGACAAAACCTGGGGGTATTTTCAAAATTACATTGATTAGCCCAAGGGAGGGGGAGGTAGGGGGCAGGGGAGGAGTGGGGTCAAAATTAAACACTTTAATAACCAGTCAAAATTCAAAAGACATGAAGTTTGGTGCACATATCCAGCTATCCTCCCTCTTCTCAGCACCATCAATGCGTGCCATATTGGATTTTCCCACCATTTAGAGTCTCAGGGGGAAAAAAGCATCTTTATTTATGTACTGATTGGCCCAAAGGGTGACTGCATCATCTGTACAATCAACAAAGATCAAAAGACGACAGAATTGAAACACTGACATTTTCACATTTGTATTACATGTTATATTGCGTTGTTTATTTACTGGAAGACAGCTGTAACCCACACGTAAGCTGTTCTGCATTTCCTGCGCCTCGCCTGCTCACTTGTAAACCATCGCCGCTGCATTTATATATTTTCCTGTAATCTGTGAACGACTCAATAAATAAATCCAGTGAGTGATGGCTCCTCTTCGCTTACTCTCTCTCTCTCAATAAACAACCGCAAGGTGACATATTTGCTTGGTGACTGGCCCGGAGGGGGCGCGCATCATTTCTGTTTACTGTTGGCTTGTTTGTTCTCACGCTAATTGCCCTCCGTTGTGCCCAGTCACACCTTAGAAAAGACCTCATGAGGTCAAAACGCACAAGGTAACTTACCGACCTATCGACTGTTTGATTTGGACTTAACTAGGGATCACGCCCTGGTCATGCACGTGTGCCTCCAATCAGACTGGTCCTTCTGTTTTCAGGTAAAGACCTTAATCCATAATCTTGAACTATCATCTTATGTTGTGTATGTTTGTGTGTACAGTAGCCTGCGCTGAAGTCTGACTATGTTTACCTGATAGCTGTTAATGGCCCTTCCAGAGGAGGAAAATGACACTGTACTACAGCATCAATGAAGGACAAACTCTGTATGAATGCAGGGTGGGGGGACTTGATGGTTACCACTGTATGTGTATGTGTCTTTATTAGCGAGCGTTTTAACATGCCTGTGTGCAGCCTCTGTGTGTGTTCAGAGATATAAATTGATTGCATTGACCAGGGTTACACCAGTTTGCCGTTCCAATATTTATTAAATATATTGGCTAGTCGGTGTTGTCCACCTCCAATATGATGGAGGTTCCTCCCTGACGACAGCAACATAAAACGACGATAAAACCTGCAATGAAATTGGATTTCTTTGCAACCTTTATTTATTAATTTAATTGTTCAATATTGTCTTATTGTGAATTCATTTTTCCCCTGCCTGATTATCCTACTGAATAGGTAGCTAGCCCACCTAAAAGAATTTCATTTGTCTGGGTTGTCTAGTGTCCCATGGTGTAAATGCTGATTTTATCACCCTGTCAATAGTAAAATTCAGGTAGAATCACTGAATACTATTATTTGGAATGTTTTGACATAGAAATGGTCAAATTCAAAGATTGAATATCTGCACAAACAATCCCCTATCGTCCACTTTAATCCAAAATATCTGCATTGAAATCAGCCCTCAAAACCCACATTGCTCGAACCTTAGCATTTACTGCAACGAAGCAGAAACATCAAAGCCGGAGAGACAGGAAAGAACAGAGTAAAGGATGTGAGAGGAGATATCACCTCATTCTATCAGAGTTCATTGTGTGTCTCTCTAGATCAGAGTTGCTGCTTTAATTGCCTCTAAACAACATTGATATTCTTTTTAATGTCTCGCTTTCCCCCCATGCATTCTCCCCCACATCACAAGAAATGAAGAATACAATAGTTTGCATTGAGTTTGTTGACAAGTAAACAAAAACAGGTAGAGGAGATGAAAGAGAAAGAGAGAGGGGATGTCGATAAGAGGGAGCTAATTCATGAGAGCAAAGACAAAAAGAAAAGGTGTGAGGAAGAGTGGAGAGAAACAACAAATGGAAGGAGGAGAGAATACATGAGAGAGACACTTGATGGGAGAAGAGAGAATTAAGAAATGAAGTGAGGAACATTGAGAGCTAGAGAACAAAAGAGAAGGGACAAGAGAGATGTTAGGGTAAGGACGAGAGAAAGAGTGGTAGATAGATAGGTGCAAAGGGAGAGAGAAAGAAGATGGGTGAAGGAGAGGGAGATAATTGATGGGGGACAACAAAGAGAGACAGGAACTGAGGCAAAGCAGATTCCTTCAGATAGAAAAAAGGCAGAGCAGTAAAGATCTAAGGGGAACAGAAAGCAAGAAAAGTGAAGTGAGAAGAGAAGCTGAAAAAGAGCCAAGAGGTTTACAACAAAAAAAGGGGGAGAGAGATGAGGGATGACATTGATAGAAGACAAGAAACAGGGAAAGAGAATAAGAAAAGGAACAACTATGCGGCGTGCAAATGAATAAAACAAGAGCGAGAAAGATGAGATTGATATAGGCAAGCGCAAAGACACAGAAAAAGAGGAGACGGAGAAGAAAAAAAGAGGAGAGTAAGATGAAATGACAGAACAAGAGGAGGAGACACAGGGTCTGTTCACGAATGCATGCTCATGCTCCATTTAAAAGAAGAGAGGCATTCAGGGTCCAGTGGAAGAGAGCACAAGTATCAGAGGCATAAACTGTACACGAACGCCTCAGATGACAGATGTGACTAAGACAAGACGAAAAGCGTGAAGAGATTTTTGAGATTTGATTTTGTCCTGACAAAGAGATTTAAGTGATGACACCGATCTTGCCATTTCCTCAGGCGACCAGACCAGCTCTGCCCAAAGAGCTCAGGCTGCCTTCTGGCTCATATGGGGCTACAAGGTCTCAAATGTGGCAAGTTCAGACCTAGTTATGCTTTAAAAGTGATCAGTTAAATCTAAAAAAATAAATAAAAGTAATTCTGAAAGTGGCAGGTAGGGAAGCAATGTGGTTTCTATGTTTGGCAGCTGTTAAAACCCTGGCGGCTGTAGAGTAGAGTGAGTTGCAGAATCTAGTCAAGAGAAGATAGAGGCATGGATGAGCAGAGGATACGATACAAGGTTTGATTTTGGATGTGTTTCTCAGCTGATAGAAAAAGTCCTTGCATTACCCTCATAACTCGTTAATGCTTAGATTGCTTTCACATAACCCCAAATGTCTGGCCGTTGGCTTCGCGTTTGAAGAGGCTATCTAGTTTGTTTTGGATTCATTTAGTGGTGCTGGGGGGATTGAAAAGAGCAATTTATATTTATTGTAATTGAGCTGTAAAAATATTTGCGATACACACCTGCGAGGGACTTGTAGAGCATTTCTAGGCAGTGGTTTGAGGGGCAGGTATAACTCAGTGTCATCAGCGTAGCGGTGAGAGGCATTATGTTTACAGATAATGTGACCAGGTGGGAGCATGTACCGGGGGGGAAAAAAAGATGCAATCTGAAATTGAACCCTGTGGGTGATACGTGCTGAGGATGTTGATGAATTACCTATGGCGATGGAGAAACTTTTATTGGAGAGTCAGAAGCTCAACCACTTCAGCCCCACCAGTGCCTCAGACGGTCAGTTACAATTGCGTGATCAACTGTATCAAAAACAATCACCTGCATCTGCTGCTAAGAAAAGGTCAGAGAGAGAGAGAGAGAGAGATGGCTGGAGGACAAGGTATGATAGGCGAGTGAGGTCAGGAGGTGGTAGTGCGAATATTAGTAAGGTTACAGATACACACACGCACACACACTACACTGGCCTAGTGCCAGTGTCAGAGACGTGGCAGATACACACAAACAAACAAACACACTACCAATATCAGAGAGGTGAGAGTGGCCAGGAACCTGGGGCTACTGCCTTAATATACTATCTCTGACAATACATTACGGTGCACATACACACATGCACGCACACACACACACACACACAGCACAGAAACTCCAATTTTCACCCTATCACACACACATTTTGCCACCAACACAAACTTATACACGCACAGACACACACACACACACACACACAAACTGCCATCTGTCCTCACCTGCCTTCAAAACGCCTGAATAAAAAAGTCCTCTCTGGTAATTACAAAACAGCAAACACACACACAAGCATACAAACACGCAAACACATATGTACACACACACACACAACCCTAGTACTTTTATTTTGACGGGACGAACGCCATCTGTCCTCACCTGCCTTCAAAACGCCTGAATAAAAAAAGTCCTCTCTGGTAATTACGAAACAGCAAACACACACACAAGCATACAAACACGCACACACATATGTACACACACACACACAACCCTAGTACTTTTATTTTGACGGGACGAAGTCAGCGCCAACCTAAATCATTCCAATCCAACTTTTAATGACTCAAACTAACTTGTGACGGTTGTGTAACAAAAAAACATTACCTAAAATGACCTAAAAGACAAGTAGAGGGGGAAAAAAAGTTGTGCGAGTTGGTTGTCTAACTTTCTACAAAGGCTTTTTATGACAAGCATTAGGTTTAGTCCACTAAATTGACATCAGTAGAGGGCCTCAAGCATGTGGATTATTACTTTTATTATGTATGACAGTTAACAAGACAGGATCCTTATTTTGCTCGTTATCTGGTATCTATTATTATCAGTGATTGTCTTTGTCTAGTGAAACGGGGGGTAGCTACTGCCATGGCTGCTGTCTATTTCTAAATACATCCAATTATAATTTTCAATGAACTTTGCTTTTCTCATTTAACTGTATGGAGGAATTTATACAGGGAAGCAGCCCTTATCTTAGCCCTTCATGTTACTCTAGGGCAGTGGTTCTCAAAGCATGGGGCGCAACCCCTAGGGGCGGCACTCAGGTACTGCAAGGGGGGGCGCGGCGATAAACTGAGGAAAAAACGGAAATTCGTTGGTACTAGGCTTTCAAGTGGAGATGAACTTCAACAGAAAATCGTCATAATTTGTAGTAAGCAAACTGACTCACCTCAAAAAACATACAGAAAATAACAGAACAACATAAAGTTGAAAGCAGTTCATGCAGTTCATGTTTTTAACATGATAAATTACCAATATTTTCCAATATTAATGATTCATAGGAAGAGTATCAATTTATGATGGGGGGACCTGGACGTTTTTCTAATGTTAAAGGGGGGCCAGAACCACTGCTCTAGGGTAAAACATAATGACATGATACTGCTTTGATAGCACAGACCCTTGGTTACTTGTTCTCATACACCCAAACGATGTACTGCCTGCTGCCTCAGTGTGTTTAAAAGGAGATGGAGATATGCTGACAAAATGAATACAACAGCAGTTATCCGTTTCTAGTCTCAGATTGAGCCAATCACGGGTACACTAATACACGTCTACCTGTACTCCCTCCCCAGCTTCCCTCACTGTCATCATCTCACTTGTTTCTTGTTTCTCGAAATACACCATTCCCCTCTTTCTCTCTCTCATCACCTCCATCTCCCTCTCTCTCAAACACACCATTTCTCTTATTCTCGCATTTTGAGCTCGTTATTTCTGCCACACAGTCATCGCTGTCCCTCCTTCCATCTCTCCTGGTGAGTTGAATCATTTTGTTTCACTGTACAGCTTTGCGCAGTTGGACTTTACTTCCTGTTGTGTATGAGTGTGTGTGTGTGTGTGTGTGTGTGTGTGTGTAATGTATTCTCCAGCAGCTGCATCACTCCAGCAAACTAAAATCCCATGTGCAGTGACACACACACACACACACACACACACATACACACACACAGGAGGGAGTGACCAGACTACTTGATCCAAGCAGGCAGCCTGCAGATTCTTCTCTCTGTTTTGTCTCTCCCTGCGGTTACACAAAAAGTGCTTTCCAGCTGTGCTTCGTTGTGGGTTTGTGCATGTTTGTTTGTGTGTGTGTGTGTGTGTGTGTGTGTGTGTGTGTGTGTGCGCGCACGCACGCTCTTATTTGTGTGTGTGAGTGTGTGTCTGTATGTGAACAACACCTGACACCTGCCAGCATACATGCTCAGTATTTCTGTATGCATTCCTGTATCCCACGGTGCAATTTTTGTTCCAAATGCCATGAATACAACCCACACACATACACACACACACACACACACACACAACCATGAACACATACACAACAATCTTGCTCTTACAAATATAGGCAGAAGACACACATCTATATAGATGATTCTACAGAAACAGTTCAAAAAAATCTTCCAAAAATCTTCAAATTTGTGTTCTATTTCCAATTTTTTAAAGCATGTTCAGTACTGTGCAAAGGTCTTCGGCACTTGTAGACAATTCCGTAAAGGGAAGACGCTTTCAAACATAAATATCACGAAATGTACTATAAAGAGCAGTAATGTGAAACGCTAATGCAGAAAAAAATTCACATCTAAGACCAAATATGACATAAAGAAATCTATACATCCTTTCCAAAACATTGGTCACTATCGTAACAGAAAGAAAACAACTTCTGTAGAATCACCCATGTACAGCATTTCCACTCACACGGTGAGAAAGAGAGACACGTGCACGCCAGCGTTTGTGAATTATGAGTCAGAGCAAGACTTTTCAAGCAGGTATTCCCCAGCATCAAAACCCATTAGGCAATATTCCTATTGTTACACTTGTAAATGAGCCTCATACATCATGCCTGCAGACCTGCAACAGAAAGCATTTTTAAATCTGTGTAATGAAAAACAACTTAGGAGGCAAATTAGAAGGTAGCAAAGTCTTTCAAGGCCATCTGGGCAACTTGTTCTGGTTATGAAATAAGTTTTAGTTTTGTAGCCGGTAAACATTTCGAGAAACTAGGATAAGTGGTTTAATTGAGGACAGACAAACTCAATGCAGAATCAATGCAAACAAATACACACACACACACACAAGCATAAATAAAGACAACATATTGAAACACGCACAACTATTATTGTCGTGACTGAAAGGTCTGCGTGGGAGCCTGTACCCTTCACTGCAACAGCCTCTCAATTGCCACTGTGTGTGTGTGTGTGTGTGGGTGGGTGAATGCATGTATGTGTGTGTGTGTGTGTGTGTGTGTGTGTTTTCATTTATTTCTCTGTATGAGCTTGTAACCCCTCACAAGAGACTCATCATCAGCACAGTGGGCAACCACTTCAAAATGGCCGTGTTTGGCATATCATTTCGCCTCAAATTACCAGCAGCGGAAGGCTGGCGCGCGTGTGTCTGTGAAATCATTGTACACCTGCGCTGATAACATAAGTGCACCGTTGGGGCTTTCAGCATGAGCGTTGGTTTATTACATTTACACACATACACACACACACACACACACACACAAAACTGTAGCACATGGGATTTTTCACAGTAATATGTTTAGGATTTGTTATGTTTACCACTAATAACTATACATCACACATCAGTTATAGGCAATCACAACGGGCCATTAACTTAGTGATGCCGGGGCATAGTATAGGTTTGGAACGTCATTACAGTGGAGCAGAGATGGGATATACTTCAATAGTTGTGTTCTTTTTTTATTGTTTTACTTTGTGTCAAAAGTGTTTCAGTAGTGTTTCAAAATAGAGAAATCAATTGGTTGAGCAAGTTTGTGATTTTTCTAATAAAAAAATGAGAATTTTTTGTGTGTGTTTGGGTGCTGTGCATCTATACAGTATCTCAAATTGACAAACTAATGATCAGGTCTTTTAGGTGAGGTTGTGCTGAATACCAAGTCTTGTGGGGAAACATTTTTTTAAGCGTTATATAAAGGCAAAATGAAAAGCATAGAAAAACTGCCAGAACCACCCAGAACTGGGCCAAGACTCAAAAGGGTTAATATAGGATGTAGATATACACAGGCCTTCCATCTCTCTAGCAGTATCAGTCTCTTTAGGCCTGTTAGCAAAAATTATTATTTTTCTTGTACCATGTGTCTCAGTATGTACTCTTTTACCGTGTGGTGGAAGTGTCTCCGCAACCATGTTGCCAAAGACAAAATCCCTGTACATTTATTGTACTGCCGATTAAATCCATTCTGATTCTGAGAGTCATTTATACTCGCTTGTTGCCAGAGCGGTCCCTGTGCCTTCACGGGGCTGAAAGGAGCACAAATTTCTTCTGACATTTCAACAATTGTTTCAGGGTTGAAACAAACAGTGCAGCAGATGGTGAGATATTATACTCTTGCATTGCTAGCGTTCCCCTGCATCAGCACACAGCCGTCTTGGCAGGCCAAACAACAGGTTACTGTTAGTCAAATACAAAGCGACTTGTTCAAATAGCGGTGTGGTATATAAGAGGTGATTGAATTCAAATGATTGGAGACACATAGAAGGTGATTGCATTGAAATATCAAGTGATGGTCCAAAAAATGGTTATTGTGACCAAAGACCAGGTACTCACATAATGGCTTAAATAAGCAGGTTGTTGATTGTACTTGAGTATTATGTGGTGCAAATCAAATAGTAAAGTAGCTGTACTCAAATATTAAAGTGATTGTAGACAAGTAGCAGGTGATTGGACCAAATAAAAAAAAAAGATTCTATTCAAGATAAAAAGGAGATGTTGATCAAAGAAGAAGTGAGTGTACTTAAAATAAGAGGCTTGCTCAAGGGCACCTCGCCAGTAGATGCGGGTGGTACTCAACGATAAACAGTGTTACTCATTCACTTTCACTCATCCGGATTTCCCGAGTCGGTCGGGGGATTCAAAGCAGCGACGTTCTGATCGCGAGCCCGCGTCTCTGATCTTTAGGCTATACCGCTGACCCTGGTGACGGGGGTCGACTTGATTTACAGCAGCTATGCAAGGTGCTTGTGGTCGGAAAACAAAGTGAAATACAGTGAAAAATATATCATACAAATAATAGGAAAAGGTGAACACAGTGAAGCAGCAGGTGGCTGTAATCAAACAGTAATAGCCCTCAAATTCACAGTTATTGTTCTCAAATAAAAGGGATCCATGTAGTGATCCATGTAGGGAATTTATTGCACCACTGGCAGCTCAGAGGTCAGGGCTGCAGAACAGCAACCCTCAAGCTGGTAGGGGGGGGTTCAGCGTCTTGCTCAAGGACGCTTCGGCAGGGCGGATGCTTGCCGACACCTTGAAGCATGGTCTCCCTTCACCACTTACACCACCCTGCTTTAGTCTGTCATCTTGATTTTTTTTTTCTTCGTTTGCTTTGCTTTTTGTTCTTTTGTCGTAGTTGTTTGTGTCTTTCGGTTTGTTGTGAGGCGACAGTTTCTATGAGCTGCTTATGATTTGTTTTAATCATTGTATTTCATTACTGTGTTTTTTTGATCACTTCACTTTGATGTTTCGTCTCAGGGGAAACTGAATACACTCAGCTAAACTAAACTAAACTCATCATCATCATCAGGATACGACGATCAGCCATGTTCATCTGAAAAACAGCTGCAAGATGAAGATCTTCTAATTCCCCTGCTTCTGTTTTTTTTTTTTTTTTGAAAACAAGGTCAGGGGAAAAACATTCAACATGTCCCACTTCAAAGTTTCCCAACGCCAACATGGACAGTTCTTTCCATCCCACGGGGGGGGGAAGGCGATACGTGTAGGGGAACTAGCTCGTTATCTGTCCCATAGGGTCTCGAGGGAAGTGGTATCATTTCATTTTTAGGGAAAAAACGTACTCAGACACACGTGTACACACACACACACACACACACACTCTGACACAGACAGACGCCCACTGAGAGGAAGCAATTCCATTTCTGAAGACCCCCTGTGTCTTCCAATCCTTTTTTTTTTTTTTTTTTTTCACACACATGCGCACACGTGTGGTACACTGCTTCTCACATCCACAGACAAACACACAAGCAACTCTTTGGCACAGATGAGTCATGACTTCTTCTCTTTTTTTTCCAACTGCTCATATTAGAGGGTCGATTGTCCCTTTAACGAACTTTACCCGTGTCAAGAATGTGACTCAGGCATGTGATGTGCTGGATTATGACTCTCAGTGTATATCAATACGGATAGTGTGCATGTGTGTGTCTGAGACTCAATCGATGCGATCACTGCGTGTGTGTATGTGTCTACGTGTACATGTACATGTGCCTGAGAGAATAACAGCTCACACCGCATGCGCTTATGTAAGTGTATCTATGTGTGTGTGTATGTGTGTGTGTGTGTGTGTGTGTTCCTGTACATGAGAGCGTATGAATGCAGCCAGCAGATCGCCGTAATGCCGTTCATGTGTCACGCTGAGTAAAAGACGACGCTATGCACACAGACTTAATGCACTAATGCACAGTGTTGGCTGATAGAGCTGCCGCTGAAATCACACACTCTCAACAGCCTATTAATATAATAGGCTGGGTGGGCGGATGGAGGAGGGAAGGAGGGAGGGCAGGAATGAAGGAGGAGGGGGGAGTGAGAGATGAAGAGATGAGGGAGGGAGATGGGGAGAGAGAGGGAGAAAGAGGGATGGAGGCATGGGTGATACTAATTGAATAGGCTGGATGGGAGGATAGAGACAAGAGAGAGTGGAAGGGGAGGAAAGAGGGAGAAAGACAAGTGGGAGTGGGAGAACAAAGGCTGATGGGAGTGAGGGAGGCATGAAGAGGAATGTGGGAGGATGGATGGATGGCAGAGAGAGGTACTATTGAGATCAATATATTGAAATCTAGCAGGGATAGAGGAAGGGATGGAGGGAGGGAGGTGGAGTTCTGCAGAGTGAGCCTGCAGTACAGTGTGGCTTGGTATGAGCAGGAAACAAAACCCTTGAATTATTTTTCATTAACAATCAAACCATGTAAGAGTTTTTTTTTTTTTAACTTTTAGAAAAGAAGAAAAAAACTCTGCTTCATCAATTAGAATGGAGTGCATGAGACGTATATTGGGTGTGACACTGACTTCAGCTCCCCATGCATCCCTGGAGACCACGTCTGATTGAAAAGGAATAGAGAGGAAGACGGTGACTTTTGGGAGAGTTGACAGTGTGACCAATTCAGTGTTAGAAGCTTTTATTGGCCCCAATTCCCACTCCACAAAGGCTTTTCATCAGAAAAGTACAAACGTCAATCGACTTATTTTCTCCGGCTTGGCATTTTTCCTCTCTTTCTGCACAATTTTTTATTTTTCTTACTTCAAGGTTTTTAAAAGGTACTCTGACATTCAATAGCTGGATTTCTGCTAGTCTCACACATTCACTCTCTCTTTCACCCTCTGTCTTTCTCTCTCTCTTTTCTCCCTTATTAAGACACCGAAATACGCCACTGTCAATTCCACGGTGAGAGGCCTGATATATTAAAAGACTTGGGTGGAGCACCTCAGTGACAGAGCACATAAATGGCAGCCGGTGCAGGAACTCAGTTTCACAAGGTATTTTATTCACACTGTGGCAGAGCGAGGCGTCTGCCTTGGAGAAACTACGTGGAGTGGACTACAGTCCCCAGCAGGCCACAGTCTGTCGGCCATCTTGCACCCAGCTGAACCACGTCAGCAATCGGCCAGCTGGGAGCTGATTGCGGCCAACCGTTAAAGAGGGAGACTCTGTAGTCCAGTCCAGAGATCCCCCATGAAAGCTGAAGCGATAAATTTAAGTTGATGTATGATTTGATGTAATCAAAATTAAGTAAACCTTGATTTCCATTATAATCTCATCTCCAGTGTGATGTTTGCCATGGACATGTTTTTAGTTTGAGACAAAACACACAGACTTGTAATAATCATCAACATTTTCATATAAATCAATGTCTGCTTTACTGTCTATTGCCAATTGATATGACTATTGAATCACATCAGTCTATACACTGTTCATGTCCGTTTGGTGTCAGGTTGGTCTTTCCCAGGAAAAATCCTCTGGTACACAGGAAGTGATGTGTTTTATATTTCCAGCAGCAGCTACAGGACTTTTTTGAGTGTTTTGGAATGAAGAAGAAGAACTGGGTAGTGTTGGGAATTATATATTTGGCCGAGGCAAGATTGTCTTGTCTCGGCAAGACAATCTGCTTTCTTCTTATGTTCATCACCACGACCAAGAAATAATTCCTAACAGTAGTTAGCATGAGCAGCGATAGCCGCCACGGCTGTACAGATGAAGAAAAGAGCGCCACCTACAGAAACCAAAGCTTCATCAACAAAAAATCCAAGGGGAAGAAAAAGACGTCACAGTTCTGGACACACTGATTGAGCCTCTGGGAAGCTCCACTTTCTTTCTCTCCAAACTCAGAGCAGCCTTTCCTTGTCCCTCCCCCTTCCATCTCCTCCTGTATCCCCAATCGCTCTTTCTGCCTTTCATCCGAACTGCCTCGGTCCCCCGGCGTCTCTCCCTAGCTTGATTCCTTTCTTCACTTATTTACACCTCTGTCATCGCTGCCCACCTCTCCCGACTCGCCCCCTTCCCTCCTCCCTCTCCTCTGTCCGTCTCCTCCTCCCCTCCTGCCTGTAAACACCACCTCTTACCGTACGTTCACACGGGAACCCCATGAGTTTGGTTTGCTTGACTTGAAAAATAAGCGAGCAGAACCGGTATGACGCATGCAATGACGTTTGATGACAGCAAGCGGCTAGGGTTAGTTATTAGTCATTTTTCAAAAGCCTCTTCTCCTCAATTCGCCATTTTTATCCGTTCACCTCCTTCCATTGACTTTGCATTCCTGCCATCTTTCCACATTCTGTTTGACTGTCTAGTTCTTGATCTTTCAGCTGCCACCTCACATGCTAAAGGTAGACCTCTCTCTCTCTCTCTCTCTTTCTCTCTGTCACTCTTGTCACCCTCCTTCCCCCTCTACCACACCATGATGTCCCTGCTCCCCAGTCTCATTCTCACCAATTCTCACCCTCGTCCATTCACGTCTCCCTTAACAATCTTGCTCTTTCACACATTCTTGCAATTCCCTGGCGCTGTGACATCTGGCTAAGCATAGACAGGGGCCATCCAGGTACTTGTTGACTACAGTTACAATAATAATATTCAAGAAGGACTTTGAGAAGGAAAAGTCCATATCTGACACCCTTGGATAGCTACAGGGTGTCTCTGAGTTTGCAGCTGTCCTCTTTGCTTTTGTAACCTCGTATTTCTCGCTCGAGTTGAAACTTTGCAAACGTCAGCTTCCAAAGCCTAGAGCAAAGTTGCGTCCATCTGTCTTTGTTCACCTGCTTCCATTGTGTTTCCATACATTTGCATTACATTTGTGGTGTGCAACTTTGTTTGTGTGTCATGTGTTTGTCTTGATTGTGAAGCATTTTGTAAACTTTGTTAGTCAACTGACGAAGATTACTACCAAAGTTATTAAATATTACAATTTTACAGTGCGTGTAGAAGATAACATAGATGCCATCATGACAGACAGACAGATACAAAATACATGTGGCCAGATTTGGTCATGAAGTGACCAAGGTTTCACTTTGCTTAAATCCCATTAGGTAGACTAGACTGCTTCTATTGTGTTGCTGGGAGTCAATGAGAGTCACAATCGGTCCAATATCCTGTGAGAGGCTTCTTTGATTCAACCAAACTAAACCAAAGCCATGTTTAAGGTCGCAGTAAGCTAATGACAGGATTGTGAGACCTAGATATGTCTTTAAATCAGCACAAAACTATTTGGTTTTGCAGAGGCTTAGCTTAGCCTCCGTTTGGATCCTGGGTTTCTATAGCTGGAACAGGATGTGAGTGTGTATCCTGCTGGTGTGTTTTTCCATCTTCATCCTGCGCAGTTCTGTCTCCGAAAACCTCTTTCAAGCATCTTTTCACATCTAGCTCCCTTAATGATGACAATAATGAAAGGTGATGGGGCACCCATCAAAACACCCACCCAGACCTTCCTTAAGTAGTCAGAAAAGTGTTGCTCGGCACTCTCTTCCTGAATCCTGCACACACTCACGCACAGCCATACAGACACAGACACACAGACAGGGAAGACAAATAGAACAGCAGTGAGAGGATTATCGGACCGATTCACACCAGATTCGTCCATCCCAACGATCAGAAGGGAAATACGATCAGAAGATTGATTGGGACTGGTTTACGGCGTTCATCTTCACCACCTGTCTGGTATTTACAAAGTCTATACCGGTCCTGAACAGGTCTTGTGGCGTGTAGGGAATCACAGGTTCGTTCCAAAAGCGAGACCACCAATAGCCAATTATCTCTCAGTTAGAAACACCCAGCTCATCATCAAGCCCTCAAAGAACCAGCAGGCTCCTGAACCATATTTTTTTTCTGTCGGTAAATAGAGGTACACTTCATACTCAAGGAAAAGAAACACGTTTCCCCGCACAGATTTCCAACTAAAAACGCCACAGAAAAGAAATGATTGAGTCCCGCAGTGCCCCGTAACCCCCCTGCTCCCTCATCCCTCTCTCTCTCTCTCTCTCTCTCTCTCTCTCATCCAGCCCCGGGACTGATGACTCGGTTCCTTCTCCGGCTATTTCCTGCCGCCCATCTCAGTCCATCTGTCAGTCTCTTTGTGAGAGGGACAATAATATGATTTCTATCCCAGGCACTTTTTGACTGACCGATTGCCTTTCTGCCCGTCTCCCCGTCTGTGGGCTCGCCTGCCTATCTGTCAATCTATCTCTTTTTTTCGTGAGGGGGGATAGTAACACCATATCATCCGTGGACACAGTGGACTCGTCTACCTTTCAGTCCGGGGTTCTCACTGGTCATGGAATTTCTGGAAGAGAAAGTTTTTCAGCTGAAGTAAAGCGCCGTGGTCTTGAATAACAATGGCTGATTGCATTTTTCGAAACATACAATTTGGCTGTCTGAGTAGAATTCAACAGACATGGTTCATTTCTGGGCTGTTTCTGACTGGGCTGATAAATCTGATGGGTTTTTGTGTTTTTAGATAATGTCAGCTTGTTAGCTAGTGAACCATATAGCGTCTGGTCAGCTAACCATCACTGTCTTGTTGTTGTTTTTTTGCTCAACTGAGCGGACATTTTTCAAGTGCTTTGGGGTAAAGACTAGCACCCAGTTTCTTGCCCAGTTGTTATTTAGCTATTATTTGCACACGGCCAATTCTCCACTGGACGTCCATGATGGCTTCAAGCCCCTTTAAAAGTTCTCTGAGCTGAAACACAACCGTAACATTTTTAGGTGATGAAAGCACTCCGACTTAGTAAGGGAAAGTCATGGAAAAGTAATGGAATCTCACTGCCTGTCTGCCCGTACGTGCCCGTCTGTCTGTCCACGCGCCTGTCGGTCTGCGAGAGAGGCAGCCATCCGGGATTATCCTGCGACACTGCAATTTTCTTCCGGACTGTTAGCGGAAAAAAACATCCAGGCGGGTGAAAGAGGATAGACGACCGTGACCCTCTCGCAATGACACAAACACAAACCAAAACACCAACGCAGACAGAAAGAGACAATATGTGGAATGACACTCTGCGCTCTTTTCTTCCCTTATCTCCTTTCTCTACTGGTGTTTTGTTTTTTCCTCGTCCTGTTCAGTCCTTTCTCTTTTGTAGTTTATCTTCTACTCTAGTCTACTCAGCTCCAACCTACTCCAATCTACTCTATCACACACTCTCCCGTTATACTTTATTTGTACTGTATCCTGCTCAACTCTATTCTGCTGCATCGTACTGGCCCGAGAAAAGGTAGCATCTGTGTTTGTGTGTGTGTGTGTGTGCGTGTGTGTGTGTAGACTCCAGTGATCCGGCTCAGGGCTTTGAAGTTCCCTGTTGGCAACACACACACATGCGCCTATTTTATACGTTCAAGCATGTGCATGAACACACAGAAACGGCGTGTGCACTACAAAACAGCCTGCATACACCATCTACACACACACAAACACACACACACACACACACACACAGCCTCGAACAGAGCGTGCATGGTTGAAGAGGGAAGGCTAAAAGGAGGGTTACGCAGGTTAACAACATTTGTGAGTAGTTACATGTGCACTTTGACTGGCAGCCCACATCTCTCTCGCTGTGTCAGTGTCTCTTTTTCTATCTGCTGTTTCACTCTCTTTTTTTTTTATCTCTCACACACAATCAATACGCTGCAACATTTCCACACACTCATTCACAATTTGACACACACTCTCCTCTCTTCCTCCCCACACAAACGCCATCTCAATACTCTTTCTCTCGCTATCGTTTTTCTGTCTCGTCGTTTCTTCAGTTCAGTCTTGTCTCTCTATGCCTCTCGCCCTCTCTCTCCATTGTCATCATCTTAAATAAGTTTTAGTTTAACAGCTTTAGTTTATTGGCATTTCCGACATAGGGTTAGCCGAATGGACAGCCGAAGTCTCCATCGATACAAACATGGCTGGACCAGCAGCAGTGGAGGGATTTACACACACTCACCTCATACACAGGGGGGGGGGTGGGGGGTGGGAGAGAGAGTGAGTGAGACATGCAAGGAGGGAGATAATGGGAAGAAAAAGACGGCAGTAGGATGAGAGATAATCTATGTTTCTTCATGAAGAGAAGGGGGAGAGGTGAACAGAGTGAAAGCGAGTGATAATGAGAGAGAGAGGGGGGAGGAGACAGAAAGAGGTTGATAAAGGGAAGAGAGAGAGAGAGAGAGAGGGCGCAATAAATATAGAGATGCATAATTCAGTGCCTCACCGTTCTATAAAATATATATGTACATTAGAGCAGGGAGAGATCATCCTGGCTTTATCCTGACTAGCACAATGGATCCACTAAGATCTCTCTCCGACGCACCCAGAACACACACACACACACACACAGTCATACACAAACGCACACATTCACAAACATTTTCTTGGCAGGGGGAATCGACCATTACAGTGTCTGTCGGTCATTACGCCTTATTCCCCTAGTGATGGATGTAACACTTTGTGGCGCTGCAAAATGTGTTTGGAAATGTGTTTGGAATTGCTTTGTGGCGCTGCAGAATGCTTTTAGAATGAGATCATAACAGGCTGAGAGCCATTGTAATGCCATTGTGGAGCAAGTGTGAAGGCCTTGTGTAAGTGAGTGATTGGTGTGTGTGTGTGTGTGTGTGTGTGTGTGTGTGTGCGTGCGCGCATTAAAGGCAGTTTAGGTTGCATTTGCTTTAACTGTCAACTGAATGCGTATGTAATATAACAGATTGATTGAGTGCGTGTTTGTGTGTGTGTGTGTGTGAGAGTGAAAGTGCATGCATATATGTATTTGTGTGTCACAGACAATTTAGGGTGCGTTTTGCTACCGCCGACAACCGCAATTCTCCGCTAAGTGGGAGTGTAATATGGTTTGTCACCTGCATAACGCTGCTCTCAGACGGAAAACTCGTACCTCCAAAAAGTCAGATCTTCTCAGGTTGTGCTGTCGTGACACGCCGTTTTGAAACTATCATTGTTTTTGAGTTATGATAGCTGCACAGTGGAGGACTAATGGGATGATTTATGATAGATTTGCCAATCCCGACAAGCGGAGGGTAAATCTTCAGAGGCTTGGCAGTGATGGGTTTACAGATTCTACTTTAACCCTTTAAAACCGAATGTGTCGTCGGCAACACGTTGCACGAGCGCACTTTGAATTACCATAATTACGTTACGGTTTGCGCTATCGGAAAACTTCCAACGGTTTCTGAAAGCTGAGACGTAGCGCTTTACAGCCAATATGGTGTCATTATGGTAATTTCACTCGCGCCTCTCGCGGAAGTCCGCGAACGCGTTATTAGACTCTTATAACTTGCAGTAAATTGTAAATATCTGCCAGATATTGAAAGTTCCAAGTTTTCTGGAAAAACGGGAAAAAGCACTTACTCACAGGACATTTACTGACCCTTTTATAGTCAAGGTAAGCAAAAAAGTCCAGGCGAACATTTCGAGTGTTAGGTGTTAAAGGGTTAACCACCCCGATCGATGATAGACTGATCTGAGCCTCACCGATTAATATCAGACATGTTTGATATTGAAGACCCAACGACTAAAGTGTACTGGATCAGAGAGAGCCAACTCTAAATGAGTCTGACCATCCGCCTCCACTGTTGTTTAGATTTGAGTTATGGATTAGATTGGAGGTCCTGACATCAGTGACGAGACACAACAGGATAGTCTCAGTTATATTGTTATAAGTGTTATAGTTATAAGTGTGTGATACCCGTCCTTGTTATGGTGTTAGCATATTTACCAGTGAGAGACAAAAAATCTGTGAAATAAATCGCTATGTGTGTGATGTAATGCATTTTCAAACCTGGTCAGAATGTGTCCCCAGCATTATACAGTGTGTCACGTACATTACCCAGCTAATGCATTACGTAATGGCAATGGCAATTTCATGACTGCCGATGTTGTGGTTATGTCTTATGTTGGTAATTTTATTACCTCCACTCCCCATTTTCCCTCCACTCAGACTTACCAACCCACAGTGTATATAGCAAGATTCTGTGTAGTGTGAACTAATTTGCACTACTGTAAAGCCTGCCAGAATAAGAGAAATGGCAGCTACGGTAATATTTTAATCATATATATCAAAATAAAACCTAATTTTACAAGCATACATAGTTTTTTTTTGTGTGTGAAAGAAGTCACCAAACTGAAAATAAAGCACATATTTCAAGAGGAATCTATATTAAATGAACATTCAGTTGATATTATTTCCCAAAATGTTCTTTGTACCCCAATAATCTTCAAAAGTGGCAAATCTTAGGCTTTTAATTTGAAGGCAAAATCACCTACCCTCCAGTCTCCTCCTGTCTCTATCTGTGGCTGTTTGTTCCGAGAGCCAATATGAGGCAGTTGTTTACTAAT
Organism: Hoplostethus mediterraneus; assembly: GCA_034670385.1. Taxonomy (NCBI): domain Eukaryota; kingdom Metazoa; phylum Chordata; class Actinopteri; order Trachichthyiformes; family Trachichthyidae; genus Hoplostethus; species Hoplostethus mediterraneus. The sequence continues at coordinate 614,638 of JAXDDW010000188.1, forward strand.
TGATATGGAAATGTAATAACTTGTTTGATCAAAATTCCAACTACAACAATTGATTAATCAACTGATTGATCAAGTAAAACCGGAACAGTGTTAGCTATGAGTATTCATTTATTTTCCAAGTCCATTGAACCCAAGTTGATTTCTAGCAGTGAAACAACTCTGCTACATGGGTGAGAAGGTTAAGCAGGGCAGCATGAAGCCCATCCTGCTAATTACATTACAGTCGCTGACGAGGAATGAAAATTGATGTTCATTTTTCAAACTTGACAGTATTAAAAAGAATGGTGTCACTGAGTATCACTCCATTATATTTAAATGATAAACTGATGATTTGTGGTATAATTTGATTTGATGAAATTTTGAATCTCACCAAGTAGCAACAGATCCTGGAATGTCACTTTTCTGTCGCCATGATGAAACTTTGGTCATCTGATGTATGTATTAACGTTGTGACAACGTATTTTGGTTAGATGAGTAGTAGCTGTAAGCAGCATGGAAACCTTGTATCTCCAAATAGTCTACTTGACAGGATTTGAGGGGGAAAAAAAAGATATTTGAATTGACACCCATTCATGTGTGTGTGTGTGTGTGTGTGTGTGTGTGTGTGTGTGTGTCTGAAATCAGTTTGTGTGCCCTAGTAAAGTCAATTCTAAAATGTGTCAGTACAGACACAGCGATCATAGACGTCCCACCGGAAGTTAGTAATATAGTTACTTTGTTATGGTTCATGGTTTAGTGTGATAAAGTGTGCATGCACTTGAAAGGCTGTTTACTTGCGCGTTTTTGTATGAGTCAGTGTTTGTTATTAAATCTGGTATTTGACTGAGGCTGTTGTTTGTCACTGTTTGACGTCATCAGTCTAATCATCATCTATAAGAAAACTACAAACTGAGTCAACTACCATCCTCGCCTACTGCAAGACCATCTGGGCTGAGTCAACACACACACACACACACACACACACACGGCCTTAAGATCTGATACACATGTAGACACACATACAAGCTCAAAAAAAAAGATACAGGAAACGGCTAAGATGCAGTCATCCGTTTTTTTATACCCCCAAGGCCAATCTGACTAATAAACACACACACATACACACACGCATGTACACGTGCACACACACATACACAGAGAAACTAGTAAAGCTGCAGTCATTGTCTAAGCCCCACAGACCCCCAGACCATCCAGGCATAATCAATGTATCTCTGCGCCATCGATCCAGGACAGTTGCCTGCCACGTATAGATTCGGTAAGTTTGATCCTTTGTCCTGTGGCCCAAGTTCACTTGACTTGAAACTTTACACTCATACACACACACACACACACACAGCTCAGCTCAAACTTAACGCCAGCAGATAATATAGAAGTCGCAGTCCACAGTCGGTTGGGAGTGAAACTGAGAGCGTTTGACAGAATATTTTCCACGACATTTATTTTGACACAGTCCCACGAAGGGAAACCCTCCGGTGTCATATCTGCCCCTAGAATGTGCTTCAAGCGTGTTCACCAGTAATGTGTCCCCAAGGAAGATTATGAGAACCCCGGGAACAATAGCTGTCACCTTAATGCCAGCTAACAGGGATCTTGGTTGCCCTGCTTTATTATGAGTACGGGTGAAATGTGAGATTTTCATATAATGCCAAAGAAAATATAACAAGTGATATCAGTACTTATAACTAAAACAGCTCAAATTCGGTGCTTGGTAGTTTATGAGCCCACATGGGGATATGTGGGCCAAAAAACTACAAATGTCCCACCGCATTGAAGTATCACTTTAAATGAATATTGGATTACGCGTGTATAATTCAGGTTAACATTGAATATTGAATCCCAGGGAGAAGAGGATCCTGCTAAAGCACGCTCATAGCTCGGAGGGGATGTGAGAGGAGACGAGAGGGGGGTAAGCATCCCCGATGTTAGCACAAATTATTAAAAGGCCTGCCCCTTTTAACTCTGCAGTTAAGGGAACACATGAGGTCTGCTTTAAATTGGAGAAGAGTCACCATGAACATCATAAATGAAGCCTGAATGGATCCCACTGAGCAGACGTCCCCTCTGCAAAGTGAAAATGATTGAATTTCCAAAGAAAAAGTTCATTGCAATTTGGGAATAAAGAATGAATCATACATTTAGATCAAATGAAAATGAAATCAATTTATGTTTTTTAAATGTGTGCTGTGTAAACAAGCCCTTTATTTAACCTTTATTCTATATTAGTGGGAAAGAGGTGATAGGAGGGTGTAAGTGTGCGTGTTTATGTGTGTTGTGGTGTGGCACCTGTTCAGCAGTTGTTTTTTTCTTCTACTTGAGCTGCAATCTGTGTCCCCACTACACACACACACACACACACACACACACACACACACATTATCACATCCAGGAGCCACACAACACAACGACATATAGAGGGAGATGCCCTTGGGTGAGCACGATTTCAGCTGTACTACCGCCCTCGATATGACAGGAAGAAAAATGCGCGCGTGTGTGTGTATTCCCCCAAGATAACATCTTCCAGCAAAAGGCCACAAATGCTCAGTTGAAGGCATAGAAAATCTGTTTGCAGTGTTTTCAAGGATTTGTGTGTGTGTGTGTGTGTGTGTGTGTGTGTGTGTGTGTGTGTGTTTATAGTGTGAGTACAAGCATGTGTCTGTGCCCTGGTGAGCGTACATGCATGTGCGTATACACACATACACAATGTAGCCCCACACTAAACAGATAAAATGCCGTCGTAATTCCCCCATTACCATGGCAACGCATGATAGTCCACTTAATCCAATCGTGTAACCAGGATGTTGCAGTTTTATAGTAGATTAGAGTAGATTAGAGAGATTTAACAATGACCAGAAGACACAAGCCACATATAAAAAAGATCTAGTCCTCAGTTCTGATTCACGTTTGAAGGTGTAAAGCTGTAAATAGACACATTCACTCACACACACACACACACACACACACACACACACACACACACACACACACACAACCCCAAGGTGATCCCTAAGCCTGAGCATTCTATTAGCGGAAGAAAGATGGAATAAACCTTGGATGTAATTAATGTTTTCTCATGGTCCATGTGTGTGTGTGTGTGTGTGTGTGTGTGTGTGTGTGTGTGTGTGTGTGTGTGTGTGTGTGTGTGTGTGTGTGAACGTGCAGAAGAGCGATAAACAGGGTTGAGTCACCATGTGAGATTGACCTTTTACCACCTTTCTACTCTCAGCCTGCGCGTGCATGTGTGTATGTACACATTATACGCAATGTGTGCACGTGTACATCTGAGTGTACATAAGTGTGTGTGTGTGTGTGTAGCTCAAGTCAGGAATCATAACCCTCCTGCCCCCTGCCTCCTGCCATCTATATTCATGAGCATACCAACGGACCAAGGCAACTATATGAAACGGACCATCACACAAATGCGCCGACAGCTTGTGTCCCCACCTGGCATTCTCAAGTTGGAAATCTTGCCCCTTGTCATCTTCGATTCTAGTATGTTTAGACTTTTCCAGCCTTCGGGAATATATATTTTCTTCCAGTGCTCCAAATGTATTCTATGAATGTTATTCTATTCAGTTTTCCTTACACTGAACCCAACTACCACTCGCTACACTTTCCTCTACAGGAGCAGCCATGATGCAGCATGAGTCTAATGCAGAGTGAATGTTGAATATACTGTATATCGGTGGCGTTATGGTCCACTGTCTATAGAGTGTTTTTCCAATGTGCCATGTTGTGTCCGTATGTACGTTATGATCATGTGTGACCATTGCACTGTGGCCCATTGAGCCTTATTGTGGATCGACAAGGAGTAGCTAGGCAAGGAAATCTCAAAAGCATCCCACTGTACAGAATGCAACACGGTCCCTCCCACGCGCTCAAACACAGAACGCTAAAAGTGCGTAGAGGAGATGGAAAGATTGCTACTCAGCACCGGCTTACAAGGTTAGAGGAAGGCCACGAAACAAAGTTCTCGCTCCTTCAGTATGTTCCCGCAGCAATGTCAAGTAGACGTGTTTCGTTGCACGTTGGGTTTTTCACTCGGTGATTAAAGTGGTTCTCATTTGAATTCTTCATGTGTGCTTTCCTTCCCCGAGTACAATTGAGGACTTCCTCTTCTCTCTAGGAGGCATTGGACTCACCTTTGCAATGCAAAACAGCAGAGCCGACGCTGCACACTCGCTCAATCGTACGTGCACAAACACACATGCAGACACACCTGAGAACACGCAGATTCTCTTGCCGCACTTGCGTGACCACACAAACACACACACACACACACACACACACACACACGGCCCCTCTGCATCCTCTACAGCTCATCAGCATGAGTCAGATATTTTTAGAAAGTAACAGGGCTTGCTGTGGGGTTTTTTTTTTTCTTCTCCCAAATAAGTGAATATTTTGCTGAAGCAAAAGTCCTTCACAGAGAAGGAGGAACATGGGCTTGAGGGAATTGTGTGTGAACTACATCTGACAGACAGATGGTGTGAATGCAAAAATGAAAGCGGAGGAAGGAGGATCAAATGGGAATGGATGCAAAAAAAAACTGTTTACCAATCCCCATAAACACATCAAATATGAATTCAGAAAAGCGCAGATAAAAGGGACAAAGTTTTAAAGGTGTCACGATCTAACTTGTGAGCGTCCCCAAGGTAATGCGCATTAGAACCAGTTACATTTATATTTCAGGCTTTTCAGGCTGACCCTCTTACCCCGTGAGACTCAGGGTGAACAGAAGAACGAACTTCAACACGTCGTGGACGGCAAAAAAAAATTCTAACATGCTAGTCTTTTGTCAGGACATCGCGAGGCGTCGGTTGTCATCCACTATGTCACACTACACAACATAAAACGATCGATTGTCGCACTCTGTCGTTCCCGACTCGTCTGCCGAATCGGGCTATAATCGGCCTGATATCGTGTAGTCTGAACCCGCCATTAGTGGACTGCTTCTTCCCTGGATTCGGTACCAGCTGCAGCCGGTTGAGCCCGATTGCAGCTGGGGCCTTTTTAACCTGCGTGTGAATGGGCGAGAGACTGGCTGTGTGACGAAGGAGCCGACGGGGATGGAGGAGCCGGTCGGCTGGGTGTGGAGCGGAGAGACGGGTTTATTGTCGCTGATGTGTGGTTTGACAAAAAAAACGCCCCCTGCTGGCCACTTCTTAATGTCTGACACCGACCCCGGTAATAAAGAAGTGCCACGTAAAAGAAATAAGATCTGAAAAAAAAAACGTAGAAAGGCTAGAAGATGGAAGAGAGAGAGAGTAGATAAGGAAAACAGAGAAGAGGAGAGAAAATGAAGGAGGAAGGAGGAACTGAGGAAGGAAATACTTGTTCACGTTACAAAGAGCGAACCCAAACAAGAGTCTCTGGTAATTCTACTCTGTCAGAGTTGCATTGGATACCTCTCATATTGGCTCAATACTGGGGTGTCAGTGGCATGAGTGTCAATGTCCCTCACTCAGACTTACCAGTGAAGCTTTTCCTATAGATTCCCTTGGAGGTGATACTCTCTGTCTCTCCTCCGCGGGGAGCTCAGAGCGCTGGGTCAGCCACAGATTACACCCCTGGAACTTGTAAGGACCGAGGTGCTAATTTTGGGTCAATTTGACTTTTTTTGGCGGGTCAATATTAGATGATTTAAAAGGGGATTTAGTCCGGCACAGGATTCCTCTGTCAATAATTTACTGCCGGCACCTCGGATATCAATGCCGAGGCCCTGAAGGTATCAGGAGGAACGATTTCTTGGTCAATTCTGCATTTTAAACGTCGATAGAAGATAGCGGCTCTCGTTTTGTTGCCAAGCTCTGGAGCAGCAGCAAGCTTGTATTTTTGTTCAAGTCGGTATAAAATGCTGCAGAAGAGATGTAATCCAGCATGAGATGGTTCTATCAATACCTTACTGGGAGCCTGCCTTATCAATGTTAAGGTCCAATAGGTCCTTAGTGGTCGTTCCAGATCATCTTTGCATTATTTAGTCAATATAACAAATCTCATATTGTTGCCAAGAATTTCTTTTTAAGTCGATACAAGATGATGAAGACGTGGGGGACTTAGAGAGACTAATCCTTACAGAGAGAGAGAGAGAGAGAGAAGAGAGGAGAGAGAGAGAGAGACTGACAAAATCCTTTTTAAATAAAAGATGGCCGTTTTGTTGCTTTTTGACATTCCTGCGCAACTCCTTGGACAAAAGCATGAAGACAGAAACGCAGAAGGACAGATAGTGAGAGGGAGCAAATGGAAAAGACTGACAGAAATATGAGACATACTTGAAGAGACAGACAGGGACAAGGGGACTGAGATCTCCGCCTGCAGCCTTGCAGCCGGTTGGCAATTGTTCTCGCAGGTCTCAACGTCTACTATCTACTAGGAGAGAGCAGATAGTGACAAATAGAGATAGGGCGACATATCAAGAGTACAAAATGCTTCAAGTTGGGTGATGGATGCAGCATATGCAGGTGCACACACACACACACACACACACACACACAGACATAGATTGTACACATCTCGTATTATCTAGGCCATCGGTTTTCTCACGTTAATCTCAAAGAACAGATCACAGCGCAAAAAAAGAGTCTCAACACAGACACACTGGTACAGAGGGATAACACCATTTACCACTCCATACATACTGTGATATCGCTTTCATGAAAAAATAAAAAATAAATACCGAACATGATAACTGAACATGGCATCTCCTTCAGATGCACTCAAATTCTACATCCATCAAATCCATTCATTCATTCATTCATTCATTCATTCATGTTCTCTAGCCGCTTATTCCTTTTCAGGGTCACATGAGGCTAAAGCCTATCCCAGCATGCATCGGGTGCAAGGCAGGGAAACACCCCTGCAGGGAAAACCACAGCACCTGCGGAGAACATGCAACGCCTACTCAGAAAGGGCCCCGGAAATGGAATCCCGGTCCTCCTTGCTGTGAGGCGACCGTGCCGCCCACTGATTCAGGGTCGGATCAAAGCGTGAGCGTAGCGGCAAATCGGTCGGTGTAGGTAGCAGGGGGGCGGGGTTGTTTGGTGGTAAGGAGGCAGCTGATGAGTACCTCCCTATATGTGTCTCCTGTTGTTGCAGTAGGTGGTAAAAGCCCGGAGAGGCCAGAGCCCCAAAGAGAGAATAAACAAGTGTGGCTGAAAAAGATGCCGAATCAATTCTTATTAACTGCACTGCCCTGAAGAGATGAAGAACCGTGTGCTTATTTATGGTAGCCATTTAAACTCCTCTGTTTAATATCTTCATTTCTGGATACAGAATTGCCGCGGCTGGTGAATAATATGAACAGAAGCCCAAGCCACTCGTCAGGGGGGAGAACTAAACAACAACCAGCAAAAAAGACAACAACAAAATGTGACTTGCAATCACTCAGAACAAAAAGGAAAAAAAAATCTATGTCCTCATTACTGACTCAGACTCCACACACACACACACACACACACACACACACACACACACACACACACACACCATCACCACAATGGTACTTTAAGGGGATGCAGACAGAGTTCAGCTGACCCAGCCACAGGGTGAGAAGATTGATGTGACAGAAAACAGACACTGTACTTTGAGTGTCACACGTAAGCAGACAGAAACACACACTTTAAGGGCACAGCAACACAGAGGGTGTGAAAGAGAGACATACTGAAATTACCATCACCAACACACACACACACACACACACACACACACACACACACACACACACTTCCCCCTAGAGGAGTCTGGAGGCAAATCAGAGGTCGCTGTGTCATCAGAGCTGACTGTCAATCAGAGAGAAGAAACTCTGCATAGAGATAGAGAGAGAGAGAGAGAGAGAGAGAGAGAGAGAGAGAGAGAGAGAGGTGGACATACACAGACAGACAACAAAGAAGAAAAAGAGAGAGACCAAACAAAGCAGACACAAGAGAGAGAGACAGCTAGATGCAGAGTGAGAGAGTGAGACAGCGTTTGCACAATTCTATCAACGAGCCTGATAACTTTCATATTCTGGCTTTGCCGCTGAAGGGAAAAACAGAAGACAGAAGGGAGACCGAGACCGAGGGAGGAAGATGGAAACGGAGCGGCGGGACTACAGATGCAGTCAGGTAAAAGGTTTGTGTTGGACTACTCGAGCAACACCGAGGCATGACGCCACGCCGGTCTCGCTCGGGCCGTCCGTGGGTCTCAGTGGCTCTCGGTTTTTCCACCCCGTCTCTGCTCTCTACCTGTCCGACGCTCTCTGTTTCTCTTGCGCAAATCCTCTTACTCCCAGTCTGCTTCCCACCAGATTTCTGTTCATCTTATCCATCCGTCCCCGCTGCTCTCTTAGCCCCTCTCTCTCTCTCTCTCTCTCTCTCTCTCTCTCTCCACTCAAACCCATTTCAACCCCACTCTACTCTCAACAGCATCTTTTCCATCCATCTGTATATCCCCGCTGGTCCCTCCACTTCCCTTTCACCTCTCATCACCCCCTCCCCCCCCCTGGCAGCCCCCTTTCTCCACCTCTCTCAACTCTTTGCAGTCTCTTTCCTTTCCTGTCAAAGGCCATTAGTTCAGCCTGGCTGGTGTTTCCCCCAGCACAAAAAAGAAAAATCCTCTAACCTCTGACTGCTCTGGGGAGACGGCTAAAACACCATTTAAGAAGCAAAGCATCCCTGGCAGGCCCTCATCACGCAAGACCTCTCTGTCTTGCACTCTGTTTGTTTATTTCGGTCTCTGCCTCTGTATTTCTATCTGTTCGTGTCCATTTTTCTCTCTCTCTCTCTCTCTCTCCCACTCTCCCTCTTTCTCTCTCACTCCGATTCCAGCTTTATTGCCGTGAATGTGGAGAATAATACTGATAAAAGATGGACATGTTCTCTTTCCCCTCTCTCTCTCTCCCTCAACATCTGAACCGAAGAGTGCCGACGGGTCGATGTAGCAGTAAAGCTGTTAAGCACACATCTCCGCTGTTGCATTGTGGGCATTTTTTTCCCCTTTTGTTCCTACCTGAATGAACACATCAACAGCCATCAGGGTCCTGAAAATGTTATGTGTAAAGAGCGTTTTAGAAACTCACCACAATCTGAAAGTAAGTCTGTTTTTATCTCGATTCTTGTTTAAAAAAAAAAGTGATTTAACTGTTTCATCTGACAACAGGGGGCCAGTCTCCGTCCGCTTTACTCGCACTGGATGTCACAGCTCCCGTTTGCGTCTATTTCGTGTCCCTCGTTGGACGTTTTCAGTTTAACAAGATTTACTTTTATGTCAGTAACAGGAGGAGTCACTTGGGCTCTTGGGCAGACTGGTAGACGGGCGGACGGACATACAGATGGACAGAAAACACGAGTTAAGAAAGAAGAGAGGCTTTTAAGTGATTTTTCCACATCAGTAGAACATTTTCACTTCTCAGCATACACAAGTCCATAGACCTCCAGCTTTACCTGCCCCGGGGATCTGCTGTCACCAACAGCAATTAGGCTTTTTTTTTTCACTCAGCTCTCAAAATCGATAATTGCGGAAAAAAAGGCCAAATTACTTCTCAGAAAGTACGACACAGAACAAATTCACCTGCGTCTCCTGCTGCGTTTGTGTCGTAAATACACATTTTAGGAAACATGTAACTAAGCGTGTAGTGGCTTCAGATCCCCAGAGCGGTCGACGTCGCTGGTTGACCTTCCGTGAACTCTTCTAGACGTATGTGTGCCAAGAAGTGAAAATGGTCTTACAAAATAAAAAGTTTGTGTGTGTGAGTGAGGTCATTAGTGTGACCCCTCATGAACTCCCATAGAGAAATGTGAGGTAAAAAGGGGGGAAACTGTTTACAAAATAAAATACTGCCTTGAGTTTTTGTGTGTGTGGTCATTAGTGTGCAAGGATGGTCGTCGGAGGGGTGTGCGGGGTCGTGGCTGAAACTCCACCGACAGAATAATGACATGACCTATTGATCTAGAGAGGATAGCGGGATGCTACTGACCTCTGGAGAGGAAGAGGAAGGGTGGGGGTGGAGGGGAGACAGGTGAGAGCGGAGAGTGGAGCATGTGTGTATAAATGAATGTGTGTGGATGAGACTTGTAAGTGCAAGTGAGACTGAGCAACAGTTGTGTTCATCACGTGAAAAGGTCAGCTAACGGTTAGAAGCAGTGGCGGCTGGTGCATTTTTCTCCGGGGGTGGCTATACCAAAAATCAAGCAAACATGTACTAAGGCATCATCAGTGTATTTAAATAAATGAAAAGGCCTTTATTTGTATTTGCTGAGCTGTAAAACATTCAACTGTAAAGTAACATGACAGGGAATCAGGTGTGGGCTGCTGATGAAAGTGCATTCTCATCATCTTGCAGATGCCTCCTTGTTTTTGAAAAGGTCTGCAGTGGAAGCTTCCCTGCTTTGGTAGCCAATGGATCAGCCCCAAAACAAGACTCTATTTCTGTAGGCAATATTGAGTTTTGTTCCAAAATGACATTAAAACAATTCTTTCGCCTGAAGAGACGGACGAGACAAGAGAAGCAGCCAGAATTCTTCCTCTCTTTCTTTGGTTTTGAAGCGGATCGAGTTTCGGAGCAATCGAGTCCTGCAGGGTCGAGTGCTTGGACCAAGTCTCCCTCCTCCTGCGCAGTGATACTGCTGTCAGGCCAGCACAGAGCAATCTCATCACACTCATCATCTGCATCTTCATGGACACTTTCATCAATTGGATCACTGGCAGAAAACATGACTTTGTCTTCCTTGAGGACCACATGGTCTTGGCCCTCTTCTGCTGTGACGACTGGCTCCCATGTATCAAGCTGGTTTATATACAGCCCACGGGGTGAAGAGCAGTCAACCACAAATCCAGGTACATCAGATGAAGGAGCATAGAAGTACTTTTCACCAAGTACATTCTTGCAGTATTCATACACGTGATCTTCTAGGTCACCAATGCAGGATTGCTGCAGCAGCCTCCCAATGAGCTCTGTGGTCCCACTGGTTTGCGCCATGCTGAATGAAGCCTCAGCATCTCTGAGCAGGTTGGATGGACTCTCGGCATCCTGGGCTGGATGGCTGCATGGTTCAGCATTTCCTGAAGAAGATGGGGACAGGGCACAGTTGAGCTCAACAGCGTATTCAGAGATAGAGGCTGGAGCATACGCGTATCGTCCCTCCCAATGGTCTTCAGCTGAGGTGGGCTGAGCAAATGGAGACAGGGCATCGTTGAGCTCAACAGCGTATCCAGAGATAGAGGCTGGAGCGTAAGCGTATCGTCTCTCCCCATGGTCGTTGGCTGGGATGTGGCTCAAAGCCATATGACTTTGCCACCTTGTGGCTTAAACTTTTTGTACATACATTTTTCTCAATGACTCTATGGCACCACAGAACTTGACACAGTTTATTATTTTAGACAGGATGCGCCTGTTTTTGTCAACCTCTTCATTATGCTTACAGATCCCTATCCTGTAGCCTTCAAGGAGCAGCTATGTTTACTTTCACAAACATTTGCTTTTGTTTTTGATATGTGGTTTAAATCATTCAAACCTGTCTGAATCCATGCTGGGTCTGAGACCTGCTGTTTGAAAAAGGATGCAGGGAAAGCAAAATAAAGCATTGGTGTCGCTACATGCAGTTTGCCAAGCCTTCCTACTAAACCAGCTCCTTGAAAACGACCGAGTATATTGTCTCAGTCTGGTGCATTTTATGTCAGATGTACCACGAGCCACTCGCTCTCTGCTGCCAACCAGTGGTTGGTGGTGTGTAAATCAGCAGCATTCAGATAACCAAGCTCCTATCTCTTGTATTGAGAGGAGCGAACCGCGCATGTACAACTTATAACGAGAGTCAATGGGCAAAGATTTTTGCGCCCCAGGCCGGAAATACGTGACCTAGCAGTAACTTTAGACAACGTAGAACAATTTTAATCTACATTTTATTGCAGATTATATATTTTACTCACTAACTATATAATATTTATATATTCGCTCATTTAAAAAAAAAAAAAAAAAAATTATTCAATGAAGTCTAGGTTTCGTTCGTATTCCTCCCACTGATGACCAGTGACACAGATGTCTGATTGGGTGCGCGACACCGATCGGCGAACCCATACACTCTAAACAATGCTTTCCCTATTCTGCTGCAGTCCTTTTTCGAACGACCTTTAAAGGAGGAGGCTGTTTGAGTGCGAACGGCCGGTGGACTCTGATCGATAAGTGTGTTGTCTCAGCTAATTGAAGCAGACACTCATAATTGGGAGCGTCGGCGGTATGTAGGACGAAAAGGCCGGCGGCAACGTCTTAGACTCGCTTTGATAGGGAGATGAGAATAGCAACACATAACTCAATTTGTTATCTGGGGGGGGGGTCGGATTAAATTTGAGATTAATAGGAACAATACTATTTTTATATAAGGATTAATAAACTTAAGTGCATGATAAAGCTGATTTATAGACAGACAGACAGACAGATAGGACGGGGAGACGGGGTGGGAGAGAGAAGATGTCGAGCGAGGATGGAAGGAAGGAGAGAGAGAGAAAAAAGGTCGAGTAGAAGAAGGAGGGATCGAGACAGAAGATAAACAGCCCGTGGCCAGTACACAGTGTGATGATAGAGTACAAAATAACACCTCCTGTCCCCTGCATGCATGCATGCCTGTGTGTGTGTGTGTGTGCGTGTGTGTGTGTGTGTGTGTGTGTGTGTGTATACTGCTCTCTTTCATCATCTATCTTTTTCTTTGCATTACTCTCTCTTCCTCTCCGCTCCGCTCCTCCCTCGGACGCCCGCCCCCTCCTCGTCCCAAGTGCTCAGGGTTACTCTCTCTCCCTCTCCCTCTCTCTCTCTCTCTCTCCATCTCTCTCCATCTTACAGCGGCCTTATTTATTGCTTCAAATACTAACACCGTGTAATATTTGACTCGCGGATAAAC
>JAXDDW010000188.1:632500-642500 GCA_034670385.1 Hoplostethus mediterraneus
CTAACCACTTTTCTCCCCCCTCTCTCGACCTGTTTCACCCCCTCCCCCCCTCCTCCTCCCCCACACACATTGAGCTGTTCAATAAACATTTAATCTCCGTCAGTTAGACTTGTTGAGTGTTGCGCAAGTACGAAGAGATTTTGATCAGCCAATTCTTCAGTATCCAGAAACGCTGTCACTGTTCAATATGTAATAGATCACACGCACACGCACGCACACACACACACACACACACACACACACACACACACACACAGTGATCATTGCATTGATTACAGCTCTGTTATGAAGGGCAGATCATGTATCGCGATCCCCAGCAGAGGAGAGGAATGAAAATAACCGGCCACAGAGACCACCGAGTGTGTGTGTGTGTGTGTGTGTGTGTGTGTGTGTGTGTGTGTGTGTAAGCAAGAGAACAATCAAATTCTACAGAGGCCACAGCATGGATTAACCCTGAGGTCCACAGCATGCATACTAAACCTGAGGACCCGGGACATACACACAACCACACACACACACACACACACACACACACACACACACACACACACCCTCCTGCATACTGAAGCAGGGTCCAAGACTCCCTTTACTTAGATATCCAGGGTCAATGTCTGCAATAGGAAGATATGGATCAACAAGGAAGTAATAGAAATGTATGAATTGCCATGGCAACGGGGTGTGCAGGAACGTGTGTGTGTGTGCTTTTTGTGCCGATAGTTAAACCACGTTGAACCGTACACTGGAATCTTATTGACTTGAAATGTGTCTGTGAGTGAAAGAGAAAAGAGATGACACTCACACTCACACTCACACACACACACACACTCACACACACACACACACACACACACACACACACACACACACACACACACACACACACCCCACAGCTGACCCTCAAAGTCTGTTTCCGTCTCCCAGGGAGAATAACTGAGAGAAAGAAGAGAATGTTCTTTTCTTTTATGGGGAAAACAATCTGTCCTAATCTGTAGCGAAACACTTCTCATCACTCCCTCTGTTCATGTGTTCCCATCAGTGGTCACCCCCCACCCACACTCTCTCTCTCTCTCTCTCTCACACACACACACAGACAGAGATACTCTTATCTGCCTCACTCTCTTGAGCTCCTGGGGGTGGCTGTGTGTGTGTGTGAGTGTGTGTGTCCTGCCGTGAATGTTTTTTTTCGGTGCATCACCAAATAGGAAGGAGGAAGTTCCCTCCAGCGGCTTTTATATCATGTCTTCAGACAGAAAGAAAAAAAAACAGCAGCATGGGCAGATTCACACAGAACAGAGGGAGGCAGAGGTTCATGTGAGGAAGAGTGGGGGAGGCTTGGGGGGGGGGGAGGCTTGGGGGGGGGGGGGGGGGTGGCGCCGCTGTGCCCATCCGTTTCACTGATGAACGCTAACCGTCGATAGCGGGTCAAACTAAAAAGAATATAGAGATATTTTTACCCCCAAATATGTCAAGTCTCAGTGGAAAAGTAACCAACTAATATCTCAAAATGGAACAAAAACCTACTTCTGATGAGCTCCCATGTGACCAAAGTAGCCATCTCCCAGGACAAGAGACTACATTTTGATTCCCATGATGAAAGAGAAAATGAAGATCGCCTGAATGAACCAAAAGCCACATTGTTACGTTCTAAGTGTGTTATTTTGCCCAGGATGCAGGGAGGCCAGACCATGCTTCACCTGCAGAACCCACCCTGTGTTGGCAAGGCACCTAATCCCTGTCAGGTACAGGGGAGCTGCACTCTGACCTCCTGGTGGAGACGGCAAGAGAAGAGAGACTTTACAAGGATCAATATTTTGTTTTTTATTTTAACCTTAATTTAACTGAGCGTGCTCTTTTCCAGCAACGCCCCGCTTCACTTTCACACGCTTCCACACATTCACGCCTGGCAGTTGCCCGGCGCGACCACAGTCTTTCACTTTCACAATGTTTTCCCAATGCCGGTCCAGGGATTTAGAGCTGGCGACCTTCCAATCGCAAGCCGCTAACCTCTAGCGCCCGCCGCATTATCATTATCATTAGCGGTAGTATGATCCGCGCGTCTGAAACCAAACCGAAATATATCGAATCGCATTTCTGGGATTGATTGCTTGGCACAATGGAGCCAAATGAATTGCTTGTCGTGTCGACCACGCCCACCTCACAGTTAGAGCAGCAAAATGGAAACAAATCAAATCAATTGTACTCACATACACACCGCATCAGTCCTGGTATCTGGAAGGTTTCCCTGTCACATGCTAGCACATTGTGGTCAACGTTGTAGATGTGACAGCATTTTAAATCATTCCCCCAAGTGTGTGTGGTCTCTCTTGTGTACACACACACACACACACATACACCATTTGGCACACATGTCTATTATCAATAGAGCTGTTATGGGATGGAATGCACACAGGCACACACACACACACACACACACCCAAACCTAGATCCTTACAGGCTTTCTCCCCCACGCACACAAACTAGGGTGCAAATCAATCTCTAGGAGACACACACACACACACACACACACACACACACACACACAGCTCACTGTCAATGTCCGGAATCACACAAACAGCCAAGCTATTATGTCTCCCTGCCACACACACACACACACACACACACACACACAAACACACACACACACACAGCTCACTGTCAATGTCCAGAATCACACAAACAGCCAAGCTATTATGTCTCCCTGCCACACACACACACACACACACACACACACACACACACACACACACAGCATCCCATCTCCCTGTGGCCAGCAGCTCTATAGATTTCCAGGCACTTTCCATCTCAGATAACCAGCCAATCAATGCGCTCTCTTCAATTAGCCCAGCCACAGCACCTGGTGGCTTTGCTGCAGTGTGTGCATGTGTGTGGCAGGATGATGTGTTGGGATGTGTGTGTGTGTGTGTATCTGTGTGTTACTTGATAGGTGCTCTCATAGCAGACCTACACAGTCATCTAATAGAGGTCCAGGCCAATTGAGTGGCCTCGCCTCAACACCCACTCACACATTCTCTCTCTCTAACACACACACACACACACACACACAGTAACATTCTCTGCATCTTTTAGACCAAGACAGCTTTGCTTGCTGCACAACTGCTCACTGCTCTTTGCTGTGTGTGTGTGTGTGTGTGTGTGTGTGTGTGCGTGTGTGCGTGCGTGCGTGCGTGCGTGCGTGCGTGCGTGCGTGCGTGCATGCGTGCACCCAATAACAGTTACTGTATTTTCCTCTCTCTCTCATGCAATTAAACCTGCATGTACAAACTGTACATGTACAGACCCACAGCGGGATACACACATTTCAAACACACACACACACACACACACACACACACACAGACATATGTGTGTGTGTGTGTGTGTGCGTGCGCGTGTGCATGTGTGTGTGTGTGCGTGTGCGTGTGTGTCTGCCAATAACAGTTACTGTATTTTCTTCTCTCTCTCATGCAATTAAACCTGCATGTACAAACTATACATGTACAGACCCACAGGGGGATACACACATTTCAAACACACACACACACACACACACAGACATATACAGAGCACACACACACAGACATATACAGAGCACACACACACACACAAACACACACACACACAGCAGAGAGCATTAAGCAGTTGTACAATAAATCCATGAAGCTGTCTGAGTCTTAACTGTAATTGCAAAGCACACTGATCTATTCTTCTGGGGAACACAGTGATACATAAGAAGCTCAGGTACCCCGTACTGCACAATATGTCTGGAGATATGTGTCAAAATATACAAAAAATGTTGTGTTGATGTTGATGATGTTTACGTGAAATATATTTTGGACCCTGGAAATACATTTTCTTCCCATGTGCTGCCGACAACAAGTATATCCAAAATATAGTTGAAGCGTTCAAGGCAGACGTCTAGACCACCGTAATCTGACTCCAGACCAGCTCATATAAACCATCAGATAGATGGAGAGGAAATTGTAAGAAAGAAAGGAAGACCTATTACCTATTGATATCCTTCCACCTGCTGTCTGAATGCCACCAATCACAGCATTCATCTCTGTAAATGCTTGTGTAACACTGACCGTCTGAGAGAGGAGATTTTGACATTTTCACATATAGGTTAGAGCAACGACGGCGGTCGCTAGTTTGAATCCCAGCCTGGCTGAGAAACTCTGGACAGGCAAAATGAATGATGTAACACTCTCCCCACCCTTACCACTTCCTGTCATGGAGCCTTTGAGCAAGGAAGCTAGTCCAGTGCAGCTGCAGCAACAGCACAGGGCTGCGGTTGCACCGGGCAGCTCCCAGGTGTGACTGCATGTAACTGAATGTGAAGCAGGGCAGCGCTGAAAGAGCTTCAGCTATTCCCAGCGTGACTATGAGTTAAAAATAACTGTTTCATTAAAAATGAATGCCATAAAATAATCTAAAACAGAGACAGAGGGAGTGAGAGAGAGATAAACAACAGAGCTGTGTGAGGTAGGGAGATAAGACGAAGGTAGATAAGTTGCTTTTTCCAGCAGATAACTAAGAAAAATCCACCCAGAAACACTAAAGCACGGTTAAAAAATAGCTATTGGCAATATACCTCGCATTTCTGGGTCACATCAAGATATTTGCAGTACAGCTACAATCATATAGACCATAATGCAGTGCAGCCACAAGACCGCCTTTTTGGGGCGGGGCTCTTGCATTTTCTCGGCTAGACTTGCTGTCTTGCTGTTACTATGATATTGCCGTCACTATCGCTATTGCTCCACCTACAGGTGCTGAGGCACATTCTCTGGGCGTTGTCGCAAGTCATTCTGGGAAATGTAGGAAATCACTAACTGAAGTTGAAGTAGAGGAGGCAGGTTGAGGGAAAGTGGATACACCTAAAAGATGACTTACAAAACTTCATCGTGGAATGGATTGAACATCACAGATTGGTGAAATATAATAGTGTGGAATTTTCCTTTAACAAAATAAAGGCCCTGCAAGGAAATGAGGCCCGGTTCTGTTTCCTAATGCATCCCAAAGCATGAAGAAGCCAAAGAGAAAAACAAACTTCTCAGGGCAGCATCCCCATCACAGAAGACAGACAGGTACAACGTTCCCTTTTAGCTGCCAAGTCAAATCAGGAACAGTTAGATAACAAGTAGGGAAAAAAACTAAGCAAAGCACACAAACATTATTACAGGCAGACAGAAAGATAGAGAGGCAGGGAAACAGAATGACAGTAAGACAAGCAGAGCAAATGAGAAATTCCAGATTGACAGGGAGGCAGACAAAGACAAAGAGCATCCACACCACAAAAACAGGCAAGACGAACAAACACAAAGTCAGAAAGCAGAAACACCAGAATAGGGGAAATTGTAACTTAAGGACAATCAGAAATGCATTTAGAAATAAAGCAGAACTAAAAGACAGGAAGGGAAAAATAGATTGACAGATGGACAGACACAGGCAGAGAGAAGACACAGATGGACAACGTGAGTGAGACAGAAAGCCAAAAATCTATTGACAAACAATTGGAAAGTCATGCAGCGGATTGTAACTGAAAAAAGAAAAACATAATGCATTTTAAGAGAGCAGGCAGACCCCGAGTCAGACCGTCAGCCAGACGTCAGCCAGACGTCAGCCAGACGTCAGCCAGACGTCAGCCAGACCGTCTCAACTGGAGGGGAAACGTATTGAGGGACGGGCAGAATCACCACTGAGGCAGATTCTATTAATTAGAAGAAAAGGTAAACACACATGGATTTACTGTCAGAGCCAGTCATGTGCTACACACTCATACACACATATGCATCCACACACACAGACACACACACAGACACACACACACTCACACACAAACCAGCTATATCCATCCAATAATCTGACAGATCCCATGTAAATTGACGGTATAACCCTTTGCACTTCCCATGTACGTGTGTGTGTGTGTGTGTGTGTGTGTGTGTGTGTGTGTGTACCGGTGATTAATCCAGCGGTACTGGAAGGAGGTGGTGATGCCCTGAGGCTGTGCTTTCCTCTGATGAGATCTTGACAGCCGAGGTTTATACTACTGCATCTCTCTCAATTTCCTGCTCTCTCTCCTTTCTGTTCCCTCGTTGCTTCCTCCCTCTCGCTCTCTCTCTCTCTCCCATCCTTGATTGCTTCCCCTGTCTCTCGTCCCACATCTTGTTCATCGGTTTAGTTGTGTTTCAAAGCCCTCTCCTTTATTCCCTCCTTTCTCCCTCCTCTCTCTCTCCCCTCCCTCAAACGAATCCCTTCATCTTCCCGCCCTTCTTTCACTCACACTCTTTCCATCGTCTCTCATTTCCCGTTCTTTACCTTAAGATGCACCTTGAAGTCCTCTCGCCCCCTCATCTTTTCCCTCTCTCTCTCGATATCCTCCCCCTCCCTCCCCCGCTATCTCATTTTATGTTTCCATGTCTCTCCCTCCCTCTCTGCAGGTGATTAGCACTGTAAAGGTCGAAACATGTGAACCGTGTGAAATTAAAACAGCTTTGCTTCCAACCCAGCAGCGAGCGTGCACACACACACACACTCTCACATACACACACATGTGCGAATGCCCACACGAGTGCACACACACACACACACACACACACACACAAAACACACACTACACAAGGTGGCAGTCAGTCAGGAAAAAAAATAACAAAGCAGAGTGTGTCATCTCCACAGTACACCATCTCTGGTCCTCTGCTTTAGCGCCTGGTCAACTGCTGTGATCGGCAACGTGTTCAGCCGCGTGTTCATGAGGTGTGATGAGAGCAGGACGATGTACTACAGTACTGCGAGTACCGGTACCGTCTCCAGAGATCTATACATCTACTAAGATCTTCAGCGTGACATTTCCAAAAGGTCAGTATTTGGCTGAATTTATACAGCTTGGGAGGAGAATGACTCTGTATCTCCCTCTGTGTATCTGGGAGGCGGTACAGCACCTGTTGTTGGGCGGTGGGATGTGAGCGGTTCTGTTCTGACTGTCTCACACACACACACACACACACACACACACACACACACACACACACACAGACACACAGACACACAGACACACAGACCGAGATGTCAGCCACCCACGCCACCATATGTTGTATGTCTCACAGAATGTGCTGCAAAGACACTCACTCTCTGTCTTTTTCTCTCTCTCTCTCTCTCACACACACACACACACACACACACACACACACACACACACACACACACACACACACACACACACACACATCAGTGGTGATAATGACCAGCTGTCATCCAGTTAAACTTTCTCATCTATCTGGTTCAACTCATCATCATAAAAGAACAATCTCTCTCTCTCTCTGTTATCAACACCTGAATGGAAGTGTGTCGTTTTTGGCGGCACGTCTACATGCCTGCCTCACTCTCACTCTTCATACGTACATGTTGTTTTTCTTCTTAGTTGTTATCATTTTCACTTATTTTGTCCTGCACATATTTCACGTTCCATTTTTTTATGCTGTAATCCATAATTTTTCACACTTTCATCCATCATTTTCTACCTAACGCGTTGCAATGTTGAAATTGTCATCCGCTCTATTCTTCTATATTCTAGTTTTCTTTGCTGTAGCCTTTTACTTTTTGCTGCTGCCAACAGCCCAATTTTCCCCCACCGGGATCATTAAAGTCTCGTCTCATCTTATTCCTGGAGTCTAACCACGCTGCTTGGGTGATTTGGTCCAGCTGCGTGCTGTTTTTCCCATTCACTTCCAATGGAAACAGGGAAAGTAGTCCCATGTCGGTCAAAACAGCATCTCCTCCACAAAACTATCAAACTTGGCTGTGTGTTATTTGAGATTACTCCCCATTTAGTTTTGGTAAAGCCAACAAACAAATTCTCATTTTCTCACTTTTGAGATAACGCTAGTCGCCTACTATCACTCAGCATAGTGCATGCTAAAGTGTTAGCATGGAGCACTGCAGCAAATAATCTACCTGGGACACAGGGATGATCTGACAGAAACTCCCTTAATGAGAGACGGTGGAGTTGTGGAGGGGAAACGATGTATTGCATCAGCACAATTTCATTTAGTTTGTTGATGTATCTTTACAGTTAAATGCCCACCTTTTTAATTGTACACTAAAGACTCTCTCTCTCTCGCATACACACCCTCTCGTCTCCCTTACAGTACACACCGAGCCCAAATTTCGATCATGCATGATTGATGAGGTCCTCCCTCTCTCTCGGTTTCTCTCTCTCTCTCACTCACACACACACACACACACACACACACACACAAGCTCTTTCTGACGCTCTGTCACACACACTTCTACATGAACACCACCAGTCTCTGCCTCTCACTCTGCTTTCTCACTCTCTCACACTACTTCACATAAATACACACACAAACACACACACACACACACACAATCTTGTTAGTCTATCTCCTCTACTTCCAACTCAACCCAGTAGCTGTGTTGATTCAGAGACCTAATCAACAGCCAAGTGCCCCAGAGACACCGACTACATGTTAGCTTACAACAACTCTGCGACCCTGTGAGTGTGTGTGTGTGTGTGTGTGTGTGTGTGTGTGTGTGTGTGTGTATGTGTGTGTGTGTGTGAATATTTGCCCCTCTCTTCGTGACAGGATGACAAACACAACAAGCACAGAAGTGTACTCAATTTCTCACCTCTGCCTTGTGTAGTTGCATGAATAGAAAGTGTAGATTGGATGTTAGCGGCTCTCGAGTCTTGAGTGATCCCAGGACACAAAATCTCTCTCTCTCTCTCTCTCTCGCTCTCTCTGGACCTCCCAAACGCCCCCCTCTCTTTCCTCCCCTCCTTAAATCCCCCTCTCTCCCCAGTGCATCCTCACATCCCTCCTATTCTCTCCTTCAAATTTATTAGCTGTGACATAATAGAGAGCTGTCAGTGTCATTCTCTCTCTCTCTCTCTCTCTCTCTCTCTCTCTCTCTCTCACATACTCACACACACACACACACGCTGAATGGAAAAAAATCTCACACTTCCTCTGGGAGTTGTCATTTGGTAAAACAAGAAATGGAAGAAGATCGGAGAGAGAGAGAGAGAGAGAGAGAGAGAGAGAGTTATGGATGAGGACAGGAGAGAAAAGAGGGAAAAAAACTATTTTTCTTGTTCTTCCAAAATGAATTTCAAGGCTCATCTGCTCTGGGTGATGTTGGCGTTCACAGCCTAACAGTCCCAGATAAACACAGCCTCAGCTCGGAGAGGAGGACAACATCATCTGTTATATGGAGATGGACAGAGAGAGAGAGAGGGAGAGGGAGAGAGCATGACGACCAAGAGAGGAAAGAGGGATAGGGAGATGGGAGGAGAGAAAAGAGTTGGGCAGAGAGCAAATGGTTGCACTAGGGAGGAGAAGAAAGTAGGAGAGACAAAGGGGGAGAATAGGAGCGAGGGGAAGACAGGAGGAAGAGGAGGAAGAGGACAGGGAGGAGAGAGCAGGGATGTATTGAAGGGTAAACCCACCGAAAATCAGTTCATCCCTCTTTTAATGTGCAGTAACAGACTTTACCCACCTTTTAAAGAGAAAAAAGCCTAACGTTGAGTGATGTTTGTTTCTTTTGGTGTCTTTTTGCCTCATGATGATCACCGAGGTGGTAGTTTACCCTCCCAGTATTTAAGACGTGTTGAGATTGGACACAGAAGATAAATGCTGAGGGGTGTCGGCGAGGTTCACCTTCACTGCACCCCGATATTCACTTCTTTCCCCTCTCTCTTCTCTCTCCTTTTCCCCCCTCCCTTGTTGTCCCATAATCTCATAAAGGCCCCAACGGCTTCTAACAGAGACAGAAGTTAAAGTTTATCACTCAATCTAGCGACTCCCCTGAAGCTTAACTACAATGTCTGGGGCAACAATAGAGACAGACTGAGGACACTAACACGTAATAGGACTCGATGGCCTGAAGGATGAAGGCTCAATGCCAGGGTGACTTAGGAGGGATTGCAGTAGCTAGCTCTGTGTGTGTGTGTGTGTGTGTGTGTGTGTGTGTGTGTGTATTG
>JAXDDW010000188.1:650000-667500 GCA_034670385.1 Hoplostethus mediterraneus
TTGACGAGAGAAAAGTGTTTAATGCGGTATAAAAAAAAACCTAGAGGCGGCCGGGCAGGTGTAAAAGGTTTTATTGTCAGACTGTGTGAGCGTGTGTGTGTGTGTGTGTGTGTGTATCTGTGTGTGTGTGAACAGAGAAAGAGAAAGACACACACAGACCTACACTGAAAGCCAGAGACTGCAATGTGTGTGAGAAAGCAAGAGAAACAGAACATGAGAAAGCGAGACAAAGACATAGACACAGAAGCAGAGACTGCACTAATGTGTGTGTGTGTGTGTGTGTGTGTGTGTGTGTGTGTGTGTGTGTGTGTGTGTGTGTGTGTGTGTGTGTGTGTGTGTGTGTGTGTGTGTAGGCAGGTGTTAAGCAGGGTAGTAGTCCCCTGTCTGTGATGCTCTTTGAAGGTCAGGGCTGATGAGGAGAGGATGAAGAGGAAAGGGATTTGAAACAATGAGACCAGAATATTAGACCAGGAAAGCAGAGTGAATTCTGGGTAAAGTGAGCCTAGCCTAATGGTTTGAGAAGTTAGCTTGTGATCAAAATGTCACCAGTTCAAATCCTCAGTGTGGTTGGTAATCTTAACACAAACGTTCACAATAAAGTGCGATAGACAGATAGATAGATAGACAGATAGATAGATAGATAGATAGATAGTAGTGCCCTCTATGTCGATGTATGTTAGTCAATCAATCAGCTTAAATTATCCATGGTTAGTATAACAGATGAACAGCTTATAACAGTAGTAGCATAGCATAACGTTAGCTCTGTATATAATAGAAACACATAACAAACCAAACCTGCACAGCTCTGGTTCTGTGGGTTCTGGAGGTATTAGTAGTGATGTTACGCTTGATACCGGGGCTTTCGAAGCGCGTATCGAGAACATAGGGCAGTTTCTCGTGAACCTATGTATCGGGGCGTGTATCGTTTTTACGTCATTACGTCACGATGACGTTTGAAGCCTCATTCACGTACGTGCTTCAGGAATGGATTCGGGTTTGGCGGGCAGTTTTGAATCACGGATACAAGGAAAGAAATTCCCCCCATAATTCTAGGGTTGTAGTAGGACAGCAGACTTTTGAGACTGTGTTGAGATAGTGTTGAGATAGCGTTGAGATAGTGTTGAGATAGTGTTGAGATAGTGTTGAGATAGCGGTGAGATAGCAGTGAGATGGAGCCACAGAAAAAGCGTAGATTTTCCCCAGTATGGGCATACTTTGATTTAATTTCTCCCAATAAGGTACGTCTATGCATAGGTGTCAGGTCATAACTAGATACAGATATCATGTCTATTATATCTACATTGAATTGCTTGGGAGGGTCCTTACTTTCCTTTTTAACAATGTATTTTATTATACTTATACCTTATACTTAAGGTGAAGTGCTTGTTGTGCACCAAGGAATTGATGTACAATAACAATACTTCAGGTATGCTGAGGCATTTTGTGCACCCCTGCGTCATCAGTTCCCTGTGAACGTGTGTTCTCTAAAGCAGGGGACATTGTAACAAAAAAAAGTCCTCACACGGTGGAACAACTGTTATTTCTAAATAAAAATCAATCATTTTCATCCTCTGAAACAACTGTTACATAAGCATATTCAAAACTCCATACACCGCCCAGTTAAAAGAAGCACTGTCACTCATCAGTTGAAGGCTTCTGTAGCCACGACATGCCTTGTCCTTCTGTAGCTATATTTAAATCTTATCATACTGATAATTACACCAATGGACTATACAACTGGTACATTTGCCCCTTTACTAATCATAGCATTATAATAATAAGCCATATGCTGTATCATAAATAAACAACACTCTGACGACAAGCCGGATTTGAACCCGTGAATCCCATGTTTGTTGGATTTATTTATTATCGGTATTATTTGAAACGATGATTTTTGTTGACCAGTAGGTGGCCCTAGTGTGCATTTGAAGCCTCGAGAAACGAACCCATTTTCAACCCATTTGGCTGGAATGCTTCAATGCTTCGAGAAGCTTCATCTCGCCATCACTATCTGGAGGTATTAGATCTAGTCAGTAGGGCTGGACTAGTTTCCTTGATAGCAATAGTCCAGATAACAAACATTAGATAGCACAAACAGCCCTTACCTGTCTAGGAGGAAAATGGCCGCCTCAGCATCAGTTTTAATTCCTTTGGCCTGTCTCAGGGGTGGGAGGGGCTCCAGCTATAGGGGAGGAGCTTATTTAGGGCCCGAATAGATTTAGAAGTTCATCTCCCCCATCGTATCTTTTGTTTAAGTGAAAAACTAGCATAGACTGCCTTTAAGGAAAGCAAGATTTTAAGACTTGATACTAAACTAAATTACATTTTTCTTTGCAGTGCATGGTTGTATTGGGCAGCTCCCAGGTGTGTGTGTGTGTGTAAACCCTGCCTCCCCCTGCAACTCCTCCTTCTGCCAGTAGTGGCATCAAAAGCATACAGCATGGAAAAATAACACTCTTGCCACAATCACAGCCTTACCCTTTCCTAAATATTTTTTTCTTTTTTCCAACTTCCAAAAAAACCCAAAAAAACCGTAGACAGATGTAGACACACACACACACACACACACACACACACACACACACACACACCCACACACACACACAAACTCTTACTCTCATCTTCCCTCCCCAGAGTCATCGCCCCACCTAATCTGCCCTGATGAAGATCACCTTTTGAAAAACGCTTTAATGGTGGAGCAGCAGATTGTGATTTGCGCAAAAGGAAAAAAAAAGGCGGTGGGGGAGAAAAGGGAAAAGGGATGGGGGAGACAACGCCAGTAACGACCGGTGCAGAGGGGTGGTGGTTATTAAATGCAAACGAGAGAGGACTGATTGGTTGAAACAGCATATTAATAGGTGTGATCAGCGTCTATTAATAGGGTGTGATTGTCAGTGTGTTCATTAACGGAAAGTTCAACCTCGACATGCAAACATGCAACCCCCGCCCCCCCCCCCCCCCACACACACACACACACACACACACACACACACACACACTATTCCACCCTACAGCATAGAGAGTAATGACGCATCAACACTGTTTGAGCTTCCTACTGTCGTTCTATTTAGTCATGATTAATAGACAGATGTGCTGCTGTTTTACAACGAGGACTGACATCATCAGTGCCCCGCAAAAAACCTCATATCTCCAAATGTGTCTTTTTAATGCTGTTATTGACAGTCTATGGACTCTGGGCCTATGGCGTATAGCTCTGCAGCTTACATAACGAGATTTGGCATTGTTTCATAAGCCGCCTGACGTGAGCGGTAAATAGATTGCTTATGAGACAGGTAGGGAGATCTGGTGTGGAGTTGATTACATGTGACGCAGGACGTCTCCTATTAGAGATAATTCTATCTACGACTGGCATTCGGTAGTTAGGCGGTATACTGAAGTGGATGCTTGTGCGATCTCTGTCTCTCGCCATCTGGTTGTCTGTGTTTTTATGTTTCTCTCTCTTTCTCAGCCTGTCTCTGGCTTTCTTGTTCTCTCTCTCTCTCTCTCGTTCTATATCTGTCTGTCTGTCTCTCTGTCTCACTCTGTCAGCCTCCTTCTCTGTCAGCGCCTCTTCGTCTGTCTGTTTCTCTCTCTCTCTCTCTCTCTCTCTGTGTGTGTGTTCACCAATCATTCATCTTCAGATCTCAATTTCCCTTCCGCTCCTCTCATCATTTTACCAAGCTATGATCTATGACACAATTAGGATCATCTAAACTCAAGTACTACAAAATGAAAACCAACAATAAAGTTTATGAGAGAGGCGTTAAGATATCAAATCAACTTGTTTGTCATTGTTCACAATGAACAATTTTGGTATTTTATACACCAACTTTAATTCAAAATATTGTATCCAATTTTTTTAAATTGTCAAATAAATGTAACTATTTCAGTTTCGGTATGCTTGGCACTCAGAGCTAGAACAGACGGAAAGGGATGGAAGCTTCTGAACTGCAATATACTGTCTCATCCAAGGCGGTTTATTTACAAACCTAAGCTGCTTCACTTTATTGTGGATAATAATGTATTTTTCTTTATACTCCTGGTTTGCTGTTGAGACCACCAGTCACCATTTTCTCCCTGCTAAACAAATAAAGGACACGAGTGGAAATAAGTCACGTGTCATTTTGCGTCTTATATTATTCTGTGTGCTCAGTGTTATATTTTAGGTTACTTTATTAGATAAATACAACCAATCAAGAAAACAAAAGAAACAGTTAAGAGGAACAAAGCTGGTTTAACTGATATCAGAAGACAAATCAAAAGCTGTTACCATGTTCCCCAACAGACAGCCAGGCTCTGCGGCGTGGGTGCGGTGTGGGAGTAGGCTGACAATTAAAAGGTTGATGTGAGTTTTGAGGAAGTAAACAACTCGCTAAACTGACACGGGACCAGCGCTCTGGAACGCTACTTCATAGGCCTTTTGCTTTCCTTTGGTTCTCATGTTTGATGTTGATGAAGCCAAACCGTTTAACTTTTCCCAGTCAGAAGGAATTTGTGGTTCCAGCAACTCCCCGTGGCTGTGGAAGTCACACAGTCAACTTGCCTCGTGACCAAAGAAGCTTCAACTTGTCCACAACTTGTCAGTGTACAAGAAGTGGATTTTGTCACATAATAGATTCCTTTCTAAAAAATGAGAAACTTCAATCAAGATAAAATGATTTTCTGGCATCTTATCTCATCCTTTGCCAAGATTAAATTAAATCTAGTCTATAGTGAAATCATTTTTAAAAATAATGAATTGAAAGTGAACTGACCAAACACATAGCCCATTTTGATATATAGTGAACTAAGTAGCAGCAGTAACAGGACTAGTAGTAGTAGTAGATGATAATAGTAGTAGTAGTAGTAGTACATGTTTCAAACTATCTCTGTTCAGACCCATAAAACTGAGTTTACTCTGAAAAGTCAGTTTGGAAAGGTGAGTTTTGTCTCTAGATGTCCCTCATGTCATCCATGACAGGAGAGAGGGGGACACATCCCGCCTTCTAAATGCCATCCTAATTATCACATCTCAGTGAAATATCAAAAATATACCAAAATATCAAAAGGCCTTTGGCTGTCAAATCCACCTGTATACTTCAGAGGAGTCAGCAGCAAATTAAATATGGCTCACATTAGACAGTGTAAAATGCCAAACCCCTGTGCAGCTGACCAATAGAAAACCTCAGAGAATTCAATGAAGGCCACCAGTAGTACTATGTCTACTGCTACGACGACTAGTACAAATACTGCTACTAGTACTATTTGTACTACTAGGAATACTAATACTATAACATTACATTACATTACATTACAGTCATTTAGCGGACGCTTTTATCCAAAGCGACTTACAATAAGTGCAGTAGGTAGGCAAGAAAACTACTGGTCACTAGAAATCGTAAGTGCATTTCCTTCCTAAACAAGCAACTAAGAGCAGAACTAGAGTTAAAGTAAGAGTGCAATAAGTTAGCAACCTACTTTATCTTAAACAAATGAGACAAATAAGTGAACCAAATAAAAAAGAGCTAAGACAAATAAGTGTATCCAATAACAAGAGCCAATAAACAAGAGCTCAGACACATAATTGACGACAAATAGGCAAGGCTAAGAGGAAGGGTCAGGGTAGTGTCTCCTGAAGAGGTGGGTTTTCAGCCTGCGGTGAAAGATGGGCAGCGACTCTGCTGTCCTGCCATCAGTGGGGAGTTCATTCCACCACCACTATAACTAATACTACTACCACTACTACTTTATTACTACCACTACTACTATTATTTTTAATACCACTACAGCAACGACTACTACTATTACTACTGATACTACTAATAATTATAAGATGAAGCAGAAGTAGATATATTGTATAGCATTATTCTTTTTTTTAATCTTAAAAAGGGTTGTAAGTTAAAAAGAGGCAGACAATCCCATCTCTGAACCATCTGCTCTAACGGAGGGAAGTCTGCTGGTTGCATCAACGCCCACTCAGCAGTCCAAATGTAGCAGTAGCATAGGTAACAGCAATATTACCATAATAATAGCAATATGAATGCACATAAAAATAATAACAGTTCAGTCTCGGTGCAACACCAACCAGAGCTGCTGGCTGACTCTCCCTCAGACTGCGGAGGCAGGAAGACACGCTGTGACGCTGGTTGGAACAGACGGACTATAACGGTTCCTGCTCGCTCTGTTAATGGCAGAACTAGCCCTTCATTGGGATTAGGACGCTCTGTGCAAGTAAACACACACCTATACATACTGACACGCACACACACACACACACACAACCATGCTACACCCCCACACCGCTTGAGCAAACTTAATGGCTCTGCAGAGTTTTCTATTCACATATACAGAGATACACAGGAACACACAGAGCACTGTTTCAGCTACGTTCAATAATTGCAAGGGTCACACACAAATGCACACACCTTCAAAGGACAGGCAGGAGAGAGAGAGAGAGAGACATAGGGAGAGAGAGAGAGAGAGAGGAACAGAGAGAGAGACATAGGGAGAGAGAGATGAATAAACAGTGGGAGATGAAAGTAAAAGAGGTGGAGAGTGAGAGAGGGAGGGAAGAGAAAGAAGGAAATAGAAGGAAATAGAGAGACAGGGTGAGAGACACACACAAAGAAAGAGAGAGTCAATTTGAATTGAAAATACTCGTTATACTCTCTTCATCTCGCAAACCTATTCAGAAAGCAGTGGGGGGAAAAAACACCACCTCTCCCCATGAACACACACCGAAAACACAGAACCAAACACACAGATGATACAGGAGAAAAACAAAGACAAGAAAAGAAAAAAAAAAAAGGGTACATTGAAAAGGTCAGCGACAAGGTGCCATTATCCACCACTGTGTTCCCCAGCGCTCCCTGTGATCACGAGCGAGCCCGAGTCGCCCACCAGTCTGGAGGCACGCTGCACCCTGAGGCGAGCTGCCAGCAGACCGGCGGATCTACCGAGCTCACAACCTGGATCTGACTCTTTGGAGGTTTAGAAGGAACCCGCGCCGACTTTCTTTCTCTGGCTGTATCGTGGTCCAAAATGAGAGAGAGACAGAGAGAGAGAGAGAGAGAGAGAGAGAGAGAGAGAGAGAGAGAGAGAGAGAGAGAGAGAGAGAGAGAGAGAGAGAGAGAGAGAAAGTAATAAGAGAGAGGAATAGTCTAGCCACAGTTCTGCTTCATTATCCCATAGTGAACATGTCAGCCACCTTCCAATGTCCAATGTGTGTGTGTGTGTGTGTGTGTGTGTGTGTGTGTGTGTGTGTGTGTGTGTGTGTGTGTGTGTGTGTGTGTGTGTGTGTGTGTGTGTGTGTGTGTGTGTGTGCGTGCGTGCGTGCGTGCGTGCGTGTGTGGGCAGAGTGAGAGTGCCGCTGCAATACTAATCAATAGTCTCAAGTCTTGGCTCTTGTCTCTCCTTCACTCTTTCTATCTCAGTCTGCCTTTCTCTCCCCCCCTCTCTCTCTATATATATGTCTCCCATTCCCTCTCTCTTTCTGTCTCACTCTCTCACCTCCTTTTCTCTCGTCTTTCCCCTGCAGTCCTCCGTTACCTCGGCCACAGAAACAACCAATCATTCGGGGAGGCAGAGAGAGAGAGAGAGAGAGAGAGAGAGAGAGAGAGAGAGAAAAGATAACGAGAGAGAGAGTGAGGAAGTGAAGAAGAGAGAGCGGGTTGAGGAAGGACAGCGGGGGAGTATTAGGTTCGGGGGGAGAGCGGAAGGGAAATGGAGTGAGGGATGTGGGGAGAGACAGCGACAGAGGGAGACGGGGTGATGAAACAGCTCGTCAGAGAGAGATGGATCAATTAAAGGAAGACGACTGGGGTCGAGAGATGAAGGGAGGTGAAGTCAGACGCAGGGGTGAGGAGGGAGAAAATGAGGGTTTGATGGAGGGAGGTGAAGGGTCCTCTCTCCACCCCTCTCTCTCTCTTTGTCTTCCTTTCTCTTTGCCTCGCTCTCTGTGTCTCGTCTTTCTCTTTTTTTATCGTTTTTTTTCCTCGTCTTTATGTTTTCACCTGCTCCTCTTCCCTCCATCTTTCTCTCACTCTCTCTCCATGTATAATTCAGGGTGGGAGTCCAGGGTGATGGGCGTGGCCATGAAAAATACATGGGGAGGCTACAGAGAGGCCGTTTAGTGCTGCCCTGCCTCTGAGGAGGAGCGCCACCGCCCAGGGAGGAGGGAGGAAGAGGAGGAGAGAGGGAAGAGGAGAGATAGGGAAGAGAGAGGAGGAGGTGGAGAGAGGGACGAGGACGGAGAAGGGGGGGGAAGGAGAGGTATAGGAAGGGAGGAGGAGAGGAGGGGTAGGGGAGAACCGAGGGAGAGAAAAGGGAGGAAAAGAGAGGAAGGAGCGAGAGAGGGTGGTAGATGGTGGGAGGGACAGGAGGGGGAAAGGGAGGGACAGAGGGTGGAAGGTAAAAGAGGATGGGCTATGGGAGGATGGAGAGAGGGAGTGAGGGAGAGAGAGATGAGAAAGTGAGGAGAGATGAGAAGGAGGAAGCAAAAGAGGAAGAGATAGAGGCAGGAGAGACAAGAGAGGGAAGGGAGGATGAGGAAGGAGGAAGGAGGAGTTCAGGGAGGGAGAGAAAGAGAAGAGGGAGTAAGAGGGAACAAAGGAAGAAGGAACAACAAGGAAGGAGTGAGCAAAGGGAGAGGAGGAATGAAAGTGAGACAGAGGGAGGGAGAAGAGAGGAGGGAGAGAAAAAGGTGGGAAAAGAGAGGAAGGAGAAAGGGAGGAGGGAGGGAGAGGGACAAGGAGAGGAGGAAGGGGTAGGGATGAAGGAGAATTTGGGGGAAAGAGGGAAAGAGAAGAGAGAAGAGCAGAGGGGAGAGAGGAAGAAAAGGATGAAATGTACAAGAGAGGGAGGGGGGGCAGTTTTAGGAAGACCATAAGAGAGAGGGAGGAGATGGAGGGAGGGACAGAAAAGGGGAGGGAAAGGGAGGAGGAGGGAGAATGGAAGGAAAGAGTGGAAGAAGGGAAGGAGGTGAGTGGGGGGGAGGGAGGGAGAGGGGTTGGGATGTGGGAGGAGGGAAGAGGGAAGAGGAGGGAGAGAAAGAGGGCGTCCTAGCAGCCATTGAACGAGGATTAAAAGACAAAAGAGAGAGAGAGTTTGTGTCTCTCTCCTCCTTGACCTCCAGCTTACTGGGGTAATTGGCAAAACCACACACACACACACACACACACACACACACACACACACACACACACACACACACACACACACACACACACAGCTATAAATAAATTCCCATTTTCCATCAATCAACACATCAATAATAGCATAACAGCCATTTGAATAGACAAACAGATAGAGGGAATAGTTTTTTTTAGTGTGTGTGTGTGTGTGTGTGTGTGTGTGCGTGCTTCTGTGTGTCATATCCAGCATATGTCATGTTCTATATAAATCTCCAAAGGAGGACATCTATTTCCAAACAAACACACACACACACACACACACACGCGCACACGCACACACACACACACACACACACACACCCAGTCCGTGTTTTATTCTCTTTCTCTCTGCTAATGTTCTTTCCATGTCATCGTTCTGTCATAAATAATGCCGCACTGCTATTAACATGTTAAGAAAGACCAGAGGAGACGGAGAGGAGAGGAGAGGAGCAGAACAGATGTCGAGAAAGAAGAGGAGAAGAGGAGAAGAGGAAGAGGGAGGCGTGTCGAGAGGAGGAAGAGAAGAGATGCGGAAACCCCGACCACTTGACCTCTCGTTTCCTCTCCTCTCTCCTCCTCTCTCTGATCTAATGCAACATAGCTGCAAGATGTAAAAAAAAAAAAAACATAGCATCCTTCATCTTCCTCCCTCAGGTCTTCTTCCACTCCTCCTCTCTGTCTATCACTCGCTTACTGCCCTCACCCTACTCGTCTTGGAGGAGGAGATTAGGAGATGCAAGGGAGCGCTCGGCAACGAAACAAGGAGGGGAGGCCAAAGGAGACGAGAGGAAAGAAGAGGAGGAGATGACACAAGGTGGAAATGAGGAATTAGGAAGCGAGGAGAGAAGAGAGGGCAGGATGAGAGGAGAGACTTGAGGAGGCGAGGGAACCACTTTTCCCCTATTACTTGTTTTTCCCTCTCCGTTTCTCTCTCTCTCTCCTGTTCTGTCTGATTTAATGTAACATAGATGTGAGATATAAAAACACAAGCTGCATCCTCTGCCCGTCTCCCTCGAGCCCCGGCCACTCTGTTATTGCCCTCTGCATTCCTTTACTATGAGAGGAGGAGGAGGAGGAGGAGGAGGAGGAGGAGGAGGAGGAGGAGGAGGAGAGAGGAAGGTGGACGGAGGAGGAGGAGGTGACGCAAGAAAAGACAAAACTGTGTGACAGGAGAGGAGAAGATGAGACTAGAGGACAAACCAGTTTAGAGGAGAGGAAGATGATGGGAGATGAGAGAGGAAGAAAAAAGATGATCACCACTTCATTCTGTCGCTTGTTTCATCTTTAGCTTCCCTCTTTCTCTCTGAAGTTTTTTTTTTTCTAAAACACTATAAACCCTTTCTCCCTTTCTCCCGTTCATACCAGCACCCAAGTTTTTTTTTTTTTAAATAGTCAATATCTCATTTTGGAATGAATCCTTTCAACACTAGAATCCACTTCCAACTCCGTGAGTCTCCCTCAGTCTCATCTTCTCCCCTTATCTGTCCTACTTTCACTCAACTGTATTAAGGAATACTGTATATTGGAATACGGTTTCAAATCTTTGAACTACTTGGGGTGCTCTTGTTTTAACTTCCCCAAACTTTCTAACAGCCTCAAAATTGGAAACCTCACTTGCAAGATAAGGCAGACTTAATGAAGCGCTTTTTTTTTTTCTCTCCTAAGTATTAAAAATGCATTCAAGTGCTATTTTTCTGTCTGTTTCCTGACTCCGTGCCAGTAACAGGCTTGAAAAATCATCTCCATGAACCCTCCGTGATTCAGTTTTAAAGCATGGCTGTTTTATTTCTCATCAAATCCCCATAAATTGCCTTTAGGGTATAGCATAACCTGCTACACAGACAAAAAGAGGCTTTAACTTTAATGCTCATCCTCTCTATTGCCTCCATCTCCACCCATGTTGCACCACAACACCGTTAGCAGCAGGACCTATCACCCAAGTGCTCATTTTCTCACTTCCAGTGGCAGCAAATAGGCTAACAAACAATCCGGTGTATATATAGTAACAGCTTGTGTTTGCACCAGTGACAGATGATCAGCTGACCAGTGCAAAGAGAAGAACCTGTTGAGTCCTGCAGCTGAGTGAGTTGAGCATGGGGACTAACACTGGCTGTGTTCGGAATGGTTCACTCGTTCACTCACTCACTATTCCCTATGTAGTGTTTGTCAGATAGTCCACTATATGGGCAACGACCAACCGAGGTTTCAGGACACTACGCTGAACATCACTGCGTTAAAAAAAAATGCGCCGGATATTCACGTGACACAAGCGGACGCGCCCAGCATCACGTAAACAAACCGAGCACTCGCGGCAGCAGGTTGAAATGTACTCCGGTAGTATCGATTTTGCAGTATTGAATATTAAATCACAAATAATATTAAATCACAAACAAATAATAATAAAATCAAAAAATTGCCTTCTGCCATCTTCATGACTCTTCTTCTTTGGTAAGACACGAACGCATTGCATTGTGGTATACGGGAGAAATTGTAGGGTACATCGTCTGTTCACTACAAATTGTTGTGCATTGTGGGTATTTTATAGTGGACTATATAGTGAACCAAATTAACCGTTGAGAATTCGGACACTAGTAGAAAATGGCGGACACACTATATAGTCCACTACTTCTGTAATAGGGAACGGTTTCGAACAGGGCCACTGTCTCATATAGAGTATCAATAGCATTCAGCAGCTAGCAGCCAATCAAGTTATGCTAACAACAGCTAGACACCGATGGGATCATGTATGGTAACAACAGCTAGAAATCAATTACATCATTTATGATAGCAGATCCAGGATCAGTTGACCGGTACAGAATGCTACTCTGACACCAAATACTGTAATCATCAACATTTTGGTCTATTTCAACCACACAGTAGAATCTTTCTCTTCTCATTTCCAACACGTAGCAGCGTCATTTTCAGACTGCCACCAAATTTCACACCCCTAAAACTGTACAACCCCGAGTGTGTGTGTGTGTGTGTGTGTGTGTGTGTGTGTGTGTGTGTGTGTGTGTGTGTGTGTGTGTGTGTGTGTGTGTGTGTGTGTGTGTGTGTGTGTGTGTGTGCGTGAGAGTGTGTATCATTTAAGCCTATTCTAATGGTAGGTATGGTAGGTCTTGCCCTGACCTAAATACTCAAGTCACACACACACACACACACGTCTCTCTCATGGATCAAATATAACACCCTCCCCTTACTTGGTCTCAAGTTCATGTGTTCAAATGCAATCTTTAAAAAAGGTGAAATGTCATGAAAATAATTGTAAATAAACAAGACAAATATTGGTAAATGCCCGCCGTTACACCACGGATACCCTCCACCTCACACACACCTCTTACATACGTAGACTGGTCCTCACACACACCTGTTAGCTATGCAGACAAACCGCAGGTCACATTCTTCTCCACGCTCGTCTCTGCACCGGACGCCGACGCCGGGTTTCCCCCCCCCCCCCCATCCTTGATCTAACCTCTGGATGACGGGCTGTGTTGGTCGATTTGTCGAAAAATACAAATGATTATACCCTAAAATTTGAGTCAACTGAAGTGATGAGATGGCTGAATAACTTCAATCATAATAGATACCGAGTTTTAGTTTCATGCCAGCAGCCATTTACTCAGAGCAGGCATTGAGTTTTACTTTTTTTTGGGGGTAAAATGGTCAATATCTCATTTTAGAAACCACTTCCAACCCTGCGAGTCTTCCCTCGGCCTCATTTTCTCCCCTTGTCAAGTTCGTTTATTTCAAAAAACGAGAGACTCCGCTACCCATCGTTTTCGTGGCAGATACACTGCGCGTTGAAAAAACATTTAATCAGAGGATCAAAAGTTGCGATGAAAATGTGTGTTGTCGTGCTAACAGTTGATAAATGAGCCCCGATCCGTTCTGCCTCAGTGTTTGAGCCACGGGACGCGAGCCGCGGCATGATGGATTGAATACTTACCGCACGTGTGATTGCAGCCTCAAGGTTGATACGTGGTATATCTGTGGAGTAATGGCCACAATTTTGACCGCATGAATTTTTTACATTTCGGTCCATTATATTATCCACATTTTGTGTGAGGTGTCAAGTGCTGTCCCTGCTGCAGCCAATATTGTCCAGCTCCGAGGCGTGTAAATGTTTCCTGTGTGTAATAGTCTCACTTATCCCTTATCTGAGCTTCCTTTCGGGCACAAAACTGCAAATGCTGGGCAGTCCTGAACTGATAAAAAAAAAAAAACGGAGAGAAGGAAACCTCATTCCGCTCCAAAAGCACTTCATGCACCAGTCCCCCTCGATAAGGCGCGCACACACACACACACACACACACACACACACACACACACTCACAGACAATCCCTCGCTCTTTGTGTCACACACACACACACACACACACACACACACACACACACATCCGGTCAATTCCCTGCAAAATCAGCTTTTTCGGGAAAACCTTGTTCCTCCTGTGCGCAAACACACAAAGCCGTGCACAAGAGGACTAAATATGCAAATATCCATATGCAAGCATGCCCATCACACACACACAAACAAGAACACACACACACACACACACACAAACACATGCACACACAGTCAGCAGTTTCAATAAACAAAGCTCCTAATGACCTCTTGTTTCTCATCAGAGAACCAGATTACACTCAAACAACTTTCTCATCCTATCAAATGTTTGTGGTTTTGTGTGTGTGTGTGTGTGTGTGTGTGTGTGTGTGTGTGTGTGTGTGTGTGTGTGGTGGTGTGTGTATGGGAGTGGGTGGGGTGGGGTCATGTGATATAGCTCCTTGGTTTAAATACCACTGAAATAAAGCTCCTCTTGAAGTGGCGAATTGGTGACGTATACTCAGGCACACTTTGGGTGTGTGTGTGTGTGTGTGTGTGTGTGTGTGTGTGTGTGTGTGTGTGTGTGTGTGTGTGTGTGTGTGTGTGTGTGTGTGTGTGTGCCCTAGGTTTAGTTTTGCTAAGCATGCACACACTGTTTTCCCAGCAACACCCTGCCTCACATTCATACAGCCACACACCCATTCATACCTTGGAACTGCCCCAGTACGACCACAGTCCTCTACCGTACTGTTAGGTGCCTTGCTCAAGGGACACTAAGACACTAAGGAAGGGGGGGATTTGAACCACCAAGCCCTTTTTTAGTCTTAGCTCTCTCAGGGTGTTTACGCGGTCTCGTCTCCAGTCGAATGAAAATAATAAATGATTAGAGGAGGATGA
Organism: Hoplostethus mediterraneus; assembly: GCA_034670385.1. Taxonomy (NCBI): domain Eukaryota; kingdom Metazoa; phylum Chordata; class Actinopteri; order Trachichthyiformes; family Trachichthyidae; genus Hoplostethus; species Hoplostethus mediterraneus. The sequence goes on from JAXDDW010000188.1 coordinate 664,368, forward strand.
TTAAGCCTCCGCTCGTTAACTCCACCTGCGTTAGGAGAGGTTGTCCGTCTGTCCATGGCGGCCGTGACATTTCCCTGCTGCAAATGATTAGGAGTGATGCAATGCACAAACAAACACATACAGACACATATGTGTGTGTGTGTGTGTGTGTGTGTGTGCTCAGACACAAACAATCATCGATTTCACACACACACACACATACAGGAAAATACACACTCGTATTTTCCTAATGAGTTTTCCTGCCTGTTCATCGTGCCCCGTGGCTTCATTATCATCACCCACTTAATGCTTAATGCCTCCCTGAAAGAAATCAACACCACATCATTACACACTCCGGAGGACGCCGCGGTCTGTCCTGCTTTACCTTTTTTCTTATCTTTCCCCTGGGTCTTTGTCTGACTATCTCTGTCTCTCCCTTCTCTTTCTCTCCCGCTCTCTCTCCTTTACCTTGTGTGGTTCCTGTTTCCCTCGCTTTTCATCTGTACCCCTCTTCTCATTAATTCCCTCTCTCTTCCTACTTCCTCTCTCCGCTCACACTTTGTCTATCCTTGCCTCTCTCTCTCTCTCTCTCTCTCTCTCTCTCTCTCTCTCTCTCTCTCTCTCTCTCTCTCTCTCTCTCTCTCTCTCTCTCTCTCTCTCTCTCTCTCTCTCTCTCTCTCTCTCTCTCTCTCTCTCTCTCTCTCTCTCTCTCTCTCTCTCTCTCTCTCTCTCTCTCTCTCTCTCTCTCTCTCTCTCTCTCTCTCTCCTCACTTCATCAAACAATCTGCAGGATCGGAGCAGAACGAACCGCTGACCTCTTCAGAATAAGAGCCTTCCCCCGTTAAGGAATTCCTCCTGAATTGGCGTCTGAGTGAAATGACAACCTTTTCTGTTAATTGCATTATAATCTAGCCGTAATAAAAGCCGAGCCACCGAATTGATTTGTATTTCTGACGGTGATGCTTTGCCTGGAAAAAAGAGATCTAGTATGGCTTTTAAGTCCGCAAAAAGCCCCTTAGCCCCGCTGCACGTTCCAAGGGTTTTTTGCTCTCACTAATTTGCTTCCCAGTTGAAAGTGTACAATTTGATGTGTGCAGCACAAACACCGGCACAGAAACACACACACACACACACACACACACACACACACACACACACACACACACACACACACACACACACACACACACACACACACACACACACACACACACACACACACACACACACACACACACACACACACACACACACACACACACACACACACACACTTTCAAACACTCAAACGCACACAGAAAACATGGAAACATTTATTAACGGGTATACACTTTTTTTTTTTCTTTGCATCTCTCTGGCGCACATCCAAACCTTTCCTCCCTCACACATACATACATACAACACACACACACACACACACACACACACTCACTTTCAAACACTCAAACGCACACAGAAAACATGGAAACGTTTATTAACGGGTATACACTTGTTTTTTTTCTTTGCATCTCTCTGGCACACATCCAAACCTTTCCTCCCTCACACATACATACATACAACACACACACTAAGCCCAGTGGGAGTGGGGATATTCATGTCATATGACATGTGATGCTGCACAAATCCACCTCAGTTCTCAGTCTGGCAATCAAGGCTCTGATAATATACACGGAGATAAATCTATCAGCGATATCGCACAGGGCTGCGGAGGATTCCCCAGACGGAGAGGAGCGGAGGCTGCAAGCTGAATCCTCTAGTCGTCTCACACACACACACACACACACACACACACACACACACGTATGGACATACTGTACTGTACTGTACATGTCAACATTCACATGCATTCGAATTCACATGAAAACGCTCACAGAGAGAGAGCAGCTCCTTACACACACACACACACATTGCACACACACACACACACACACACAACACACAAGCACAGCTGGAGGTATGTGAAGCAGTATGGGGAGAGCGTGGGAAAGGCTTCTGCTTCTGACGTTGGCCTCGGAACAGACGGCTTGATAAAAAACACCAGCGGAGGCATAGACAATAACAAGTTTCTTCCTCGGAGGCAACGAGTGTGTGTGTGTGTGTGTGTGTGTGTGTGTGTGTGTGTGTGTGTGTGTGTGTGTGTGTGCGTGTTTGTGAGCTCTTAAGTTGAATAGAGTGGAATAGACACTGATTGGTGGAGATTCCAGTGTGTGTGCGCATGCCAGGCAGTGTTTCCAGAAATCCCCGAGGCAAAGTCATTGCATTCGCTCTCGCCGGGGGAACGGCCCCGCCACTTATCAATTCATGAAGTGAATTTCATTCGCGACTTTCCGACACCCGGCGTGCGAGCGCCGCTGAATGAAAGGGCCCTCTTGCACTCCGTTGCCTGACACTGAGAACTTTCCTGGTGGTGGCATCACATACACGACCCATTAGCGATATCTTCGGTGTGAAGGAAGCTATCACCATTGATTTCACATCACCTCCTTTGCTCCTTAATAGGGGGTTCGTGCAGTGAGAGTCTGTATCTGATACAGTCACGCCACACGTTCGGAGTTCATATCTCTTGTTAGAACGGTTTACGGCGTGCGCTTTCTCCGCCGGCCTGATTTGTTCATATTAGGGGTGAGAGTAAAGGCTTTTTTTTTTTCCCGACATTTCTCCGCCAGGGGACTTGGCTGCATGTTGCACGGCGGAATATCCTGTGAGCTGTAGCAAAGGTTTGCATCACAGCAGTTTGAGAGGTGACCGTAAAACCCCCGGAGGCTTACCGATCCATAACAGCACTGTAATTACCAACCACACACACACACACACACACACACACACACACACACACACACACGTGTGCGATCAATATCCAGGGATGAAGTAGTGAGTCTCGGAGGAAGGGTGGTTGAAGAGAAAAATGAAGAGAGCGTACGAGTCTGAGAGGAGAGAGAGGGAGAGAGAGAGAGCGAGAGAGAGAAATTAGTGTTGCTGAGAAACTGCCCGACTACACTGCATGACTGCTGTGAGGTTCTTCCAAACAATTCCTCTCTGAGGTGGATCGGTAGAGCAGGAAGCGGGACTCCTACGACGGTCTCATCTGGTCCTCATCATGTGAACCGAAATACAATACCTCATGATCTGAATTCCCCCGTAGATCCTAGGGAAG
>JAXDDW010000189.1:0-60000 GCA_034670385.1 Hoplostethus mediterraneus
TTGCAAAACCAAGATTATAAACATTTATTAATGATAAAAGTTAATTAAAAGTAATCCTCTTAGAATCATGAATGACTGGCCCTTTGCCCACACCTGCCCACCCTTTGCATCATCCCCCTACCAATGCTCCCTAGTGTCTGTGTGTGTGGTGTGGGGGTGTGTGTGTGTGTGTGTGTGTGTGTGTATCTCTGTCTCCCTCTGTTGCAGGTTTGTGGGAGTGTAACAGCTTCCCGCCATGCTGCTGCTGCCCCGCCGTCTGCCAACATCATCACAACCATCATCCCCTTTTTTAAGCCCTGCTCACTGTGTTTGTTGCTCGTTCGTTTTTCCCTCGTCCATAGCCACTACGCCCTCCTCTATTTCTATCCATTAGTGCTATCAGCCTTTCCTGTTTCCTGTTCCCGCCCTGTACCTTGTGTTTTGCCTCGCTGTCTCCAGTCAAGCCTTTTTCCCTTACTCCTGTCTCCGGTTTCGTGTCTGCTGCTGGGTCTACTGGTTCAGCCTTGGCAGTCATTGGTGTGTCTTTGTAGGGGCTGCTCTTCACTTTATCATACTCATCAGTGACATCTGAAACAAAGTGACTACACTATTCTATTATGAATACAGTGGTGATGCAACACCTACAAGGATGCATCATACTTGTTGTGAAGAAGGCATTATTATTATATTATATATATATTATATATTGTCCACAACTATGATCAGTGTTTTTCATAAAAAATATAAATCACCCTCCCATCGCTGTTTGTGAAAATATTGAAGTAGTTACTCAGTTTTTCCTGTTAATTTCTGTAGTAAAAAATAGAAAAACACACTGAAACTTCACCTTCTGTATTTTCAACCATAATGATTGGAAATGGATGATTTATATTTTCTTTTAAACTTCAAGACCTGGACTGTAATGTCGTTCTGAACCATATGTGAGCCATATGTGTTTCAGTATTGTGATGGAGAGTCCACCCTCCTCTAAGTCCCATTAAAATCTAGTGAAGGGACTCTCAGAAAGACAAGTTTAAAAAACACTTGAAAAGAAACCAATGTTCAGAATTACTAAATGTAATGTAAATATGACATCTGAGTAACGGTAATCCCAAATGTTGAACACATTTTTACTAATGTGGCAACTTCCCCCGAACGAAGCAAAGGGGTTGAAAACTGAATACTTCTGTTCATTTAATTGTACTACTGTACTGACCCTGCACACCAATTAGAGGGAAACCTGGGAATCTCACCTTTGCAGGATCAATAAAGTTTAGTATTTTTAAATTGTTTGAAAATAGACCTTTGAAAACTTGGACGTTTTTCTGCATGACATAAACTGACAATAATCACAGTTCCATTGTTTCACATGTCCTTATTTCTATCATCCTATGACTCACCTTTGGGTCCCAAGCCGGTGTTTGATAAACTCTGTACTAGATCATTCCTGTTGATCTCCATCAAAACCTTCTTGGTCACCTCCAGAGCTCCAGGAAGACCATAGATCTTCACCATCAGATCCACTATGTCAGGCCTGTCTGCCCTCTCCAGCCGACATGTTGGGATGGCTGGGTAGTCTTCCAGGATGTCAGCCTGCTGCAGGAACCACCTGAACCTCTTGAACTCTTCATCTTTCAAATCCTCCAGTGTTCTCAAGAGCTGCTTTTTAGGAGCCGCCATCGTTGCTCCCTGGTAAGATCAGTGGAAACCTTCAACTCAAAAGGTCAATTATTGAATTTTCCACCATGGTTAAAGATTCATCTCCTCCAGTGTTTTAGACATGTGGGTATTGTAAGATGACTTAACCATCCAGACCACACAAGGTAATTGGTAAAGTAATTGGTAAAGTTTGTTCTAATGTCTAATCATATCTACCCCTTCACTACAAACACACAGTACGTGGATAAGTCTGAATATCTTCAGCGAGGTCAGAGGGTGATTCCCTTCTTTGTCTTCAACATCCCTTTTATTCCTTTGAATTTAAATGTGTTTTTTATGTTTTTCTTGACTGAAACTCTTTCCAGCGTCCTGCTGCCAATGACTGGAAGGAACAACCTGATTTAAACATCAGATATTGTTTCTGCTGCTTCCAGTGGCTATAAGTATTCTTTCCATTTGACCTGTTGCACCTTGTCTTTTGGTGCAAAATCAATTCAAAATAAATCGATTTGTTGGTAGTTTCTGTTCAAAAGCTTTACAAAGTTCACTTTTGTGTCAAAGTGGACAGGAAAAAAATACATTTACAAATGACATAATTCCAATTACAGAAATATAGCCGCAAGCGGCGATTCAAAGCCTTTCGTTACTGCAAACTGCATGCAGAGTGACAGAAGAAGATCAATTCCACAAATAAATATATGCACGTAACTTTATGTTCAAGTAAGCAAGGCTACTAGGACAGAGGCTTCTATTCTCAAACAACAAAGCCCAGTTTAAAGTCCCAGAAAAATACAATACTGTGAGCCCATATAGAACAACAATTGTAGCGCCCCCTATTGACCATTTTTAAAATAATTGTACAAATTTAGTTCAACATAAATATCTACCAAGTTTTGTGATGATTGGACAAATATGGTACAATTTGCGCCAGGCCCACACCCTTGATCGACAACACCGTCACCCCCTATTGGTCAGTTTCAAAAACATTTTGGGGACATGTTTCAACAGCTAAATTAAAATGTCCACCAAGTTTGGTGATGTTTGGACAAAGTGTCATTGATTTAAGGCCAAATTTGCGCCAGGCCCATGCACATGTTTGGAACTGGTGGCGCCCCCTATTGAGCGATTTCAAAATAATTTTACACACGTGGTTCAACATTGTTTTGAAACATATCCTGTGAGATTTGTAATGATTGGACAAACAATTTCTGATTTATATTCTGATTTGTGTTATGCCATGCCCATTTTTTTGTATTTGTAGCACCCCCTAGTGGTCGATTTTAATTAAATTTTCAGGGTATGTTCCAGGTACTTTTTTTTTTTACATATCCTGCAAGTTGTTGACTTTGGTCCATTTATGTGCTGAGCCACGCCCTTTTGAAATTCATTGGTCAATATCTTGAAAACTAAATAAGGTATCAGCAAGCTTTACAAAGCTTACTCTGCTACAAAATCGGTTAGGATTTTAAAAGTGCAGTTACAATGCAGTTCCACATAGTTTATTCCTGAAACGTAATGTCTCCTGGTAGGATCCTTACCTGGTGAAGTCACATCCACATCAAGTCAGAGAGACTTTCTACCTTCGTCTGCAGAGGAAATGTTGACAGACGCTGCTTATTCTCCTTCCTCAGTCCTGGCTGTTAGTGATGTGTCGGTCGCGAACGATCCGGCTCTTAGAGCCGGCTCTTTGAAGTGAACGACGGGAGCCGGCTCCTGATTGGGAGCCGATTTGTTTTTTTTCTCCTCTTTTTTCTGTTAAAGCCGCACGTGATTGGTCAAGATGTGTGGTGGCGTCTGTGTCCACACTGAGCAGAAGGGGGAGGGGAGGGGTTACAGACACACACACACAGTGAGCACACGAACAGGAGGGAGGGAGAGAGACGAGAGAACTTGCGCTACAGACAGAGACAACACGCTGGAAAGGTGAGAAAATGAGTGACAGCAGGAAACGCAGTAAAATTTGGACGCATATCAATGTCATAGACAGTTCATAGGCAGAGTGTAGACTGCGCAAGGTGAAAATCTCATATCGAGCATGCTCCACAAACAACCTGCACAGGCACATTAGAACTGTTCATCCATCAGTGCAACTGGAAGAAAAAAGACAAGCAAGGGAACCTGCTATTAATGAAGGTGCCAGTGTGTCTACTGCAACTGTTGCTGCTGCTGCAATGTCTACAGCATCATCCAGTACACCACCACAACCACCTAGACCTACAACCCAGAGCTCTATGAGGATGCTGCTTTTTTCTTTTTGTTTTACACATTTTAATTTATATTTTGTTGTGTGATTCGCTAAGCTTGTCTATGTTGTTTCACTGTAAATAGTTATAAGTTTATAAATAATATACATATAATCAGAGATTGGACCTTTTTGTCTAATTGAGATGGGTCTTTGTTTTTGTACTTTATAATTTATTTTTTGTAGCACTCTGCTCCATGTTGAGTATGTTGAGTATATAAATAAAGCCATATAAATAATAAACGTTTGATATAATGTATGTTTTTTACATTAGTAATTCATTTACACATCATTTTACATTATTTTTGGTAATAAATTAATTTAAGCAACAAAAAATCTGAGGAGCCACTTGGGAGCCGAAAGAGCCGGCTCTTTTTAGTGAGCCGAGCCAAAAGAACCGGCTCTCTAAAAAGAGCCGGAATTCCCATCACTACTGGCTGTGCTTACATTTGATCTGAGGCTGCTGCCACTTCCGCATACGCCTGAAACACACTGCACGCGGAACGGCGACGAAAGGCGCCGAACGGAACGGAAAATTCTTTCCGCGCCCATGTTAACCAATGTGGCCGAACACACCGGACGCGGAAGGGCGCCGGATGGCGCCGAATGGCCGCGGCCTGCAGCGACCGTTTCCGCGTCAGATTTCCTCGATTCGTGAGCGAATGTGTAAACTTGGCAGGAAGTCAGACACTCATTCATTGCTGTTCTTACTTGTGTTGCCCTGTGGCATGTACTTTCATATGGTTGTAAATGTTGTTCTTTGTCTGTTCATATACGTTTGCTTTGGCAATATAAGCACTGTCTTTTCATGTCAATAAAGCTTCAAATTGAAATTGAATAGAGAGAGAGAGACAAACAGGCACACGGAGGGAGAGGGAGAGGGGGAGAGAGAGAGAGAGAGAGAGAGAGACACACACACACACAAGCAGAGAGAGAGACCAACCCCCTACATTGAGAAAACCAGCGGAAATCGGCGCCGTTCAGCGCCGGTGTGTTCAACAAAACTATTTCTTGCTCGATCGGCGCCTTTCGCGGCGCTGCCTTTTCTTTCCGCGTCCAGTGTGTTCCTCAGCAGGTAGAGCAGGTTATCCTCTAGTCACAACATCAGAGGTTCAATCTCCTGCTCCTCAAGCTCTATATAAATGCTGTCCATTTACCATAACTTCACACAACTGATATCTAGGAAGTATGGCTGAAAGGATGAATAGAAGTACACACCTCTTACCGCATAGAGGTTTTCTATAAATCCCGCCGTTTGTTGTGAAAGAAGCGTACGCACATTTCACCCCCGTTTACACCACTTTTTTGTGGTAGCAACCTTTATAAACGAGGCCCCTGGTCTGTGGTGGGGAATTCACAAATCAGAAGGTGAGGTTTTAATGTGTCCAGATTATACAACATCACCTACAGTGAATTAAAGAGAAGCCATGGAGTTTGACCAGATGTAAACTTCACTAACAGAAGCACGACAAGCCCTTTGTAGCTGGTGAGGAGCAATGTGGGGTCCTCGAAGTTAACGTGAAGAAACCCATTATAAATGGACCAGGACCTCAGAACGACACGAGTAGCCTAATACAATACATAGTTTAGGATATTGGATAGAAAATGTGTTCTGTAAAGTGCCCTGTGAGAGGAACTCTGCTACACCAAAGGAAATCTGACTTCCTGTTCATTCATGTTCAGTGTGGGAGGTGAGGAGGCGGGGTTAGTCTCTTCTGGGGTTAGGGACTGCTAACACCATGTAGGCATTAGAAAGGTCTTTAAGCACAGGAGTTCAGTTCAGCAGGAGGTTTTGTCCCAACACGAGAAGGTTCAACTTGTGTCTTTTGTCTTGTAGAAAGCTTGTTGTCCTTCGTGAATCCACCTTGAACTCAACTGGAAGGACTTGAGGGAGGGCAGGGATGTGATTCCGGTAGCCTTATTGAGCCTTATTTCTGAATATACTGGATAGATAGATACATGTTAGACACCCAACACGTCTCAGGAACAAAGATAACTACATAGCATCAAACAGCATGTGAAAGTAGTCCAACACGTGTGTAACACAGGGTTCAATTCTCCACTGAAGCAGGAAATATTCCTTCTTTATTCCACGCCGGGTTGCCCTCCGGTCAGGTGACACCAATCCAGACCCTGAGGCACATCCGGCTGACCAACACTGCATTACTTATTGATCTGATTGCACAGTAAGGGCCCGACTCAAACAGGAAGTACTAATGCGTTTGATGTAAAGCTCATTGAAATGAATAGTTCTGATCTGCAAGGACACTGTTGAAATCACAAACAGTTTCAAGACACAACCGTCGTCTTGAAGAACTACTTGGAGATGTTCTCACCGTCCGGGGAAACCCCCCCCCCACCCACTCTGCCCTGGATGTGTCACGCCTGCCAGATACTATTGAGTGACATTGTTTTCGTAGTGTAACTGAAAGTTGGTCAGTCTGTGCAAGAGTTGTTCAGCAGTGTGAAAATTATGTGTGTGTTTTAATAGTGTGTATGCCAGTTTGTCAGTAGTAAGTGAGTTTAGGTGCTTCACATGACAGATTACCAACTCTCTCCATACTCCAGATTTCAGCACCAGTGTAGGGATCCTGCAGTAAGGTTTCTGGTGATTCACTTTTTCAGCTTTTATGTAGTATTTGTTTTACCTGGTTCAGGTTCCAGGGGGTATAAAACAAGTGGGATTAAAACAAATACATCAGAATCGCTTTCATGCAAGTAGGAAACAAAGTCAAATTCCTTGTGCACTTGTACTTCTACCAATAAAAGCTTTTTGGACTGACTTTGTTTCATGTCTACGAAGAACTTTGCAGCATGGCTTTTTTTGGTCATATTTTCAAAAATTCTGAAATATATGTACATATCTTAGTTGGAGACAGAATTAAACTTAGGAAGTTTACTGGCAAATCAATAAACTTTATAAAAGGTGGAACTTTTATTTGAGGGACAGAGTGACAAGTGTGAATCCTAGCTAGCCTAGCTAGGCTAAACGTCAAGTACAGCTTGTTTGACAGACCAGTGTCAAACTCAACAGAATGAAAACATACAACTTCCTATTTCAACTTTCAAAATAAAACGCGTATTGACGAACATAATACAAAGGACACCTTGCGAAGTTTTAGGGTACTTTTGTTCTGAAAGGAAACGCGTATCTTCCGGTACTAGTCTTACTGTCCGTGGCTAACTTGACTTAACTGTTTTGACAGTCCGCTCCCTCGGGCTGCAGTCACGCCTCCTCACGACGAAGACAGACTGCACTCGCTGAACTTATGGCGCGAGCAAAACCGGTTACCATTAACGTAGTGACGTCTTCGATTGTAAATGTGTATTCTTCTTCGATAACGCGAATAACTGATGTTTAGTAATTAGATTACTGCAAAGTTTGCGAGCTAGCAAGCTTGAAAAGAAACAGTTTGCACGACTCCAGCCGTGCTGCTGATGCTGCTTGGGTCTGTCGCATCCGATGGTCAAAAAGTTGCGCACGTCACCCGGTACCGGATAGCCCGGGATGGTGGACTTTAGGCGGTGCCGTGAATTTCAACAAGTCAAATCTTCGTCCTTTTGGTCCACTCCCGGTAATACAGGGCGTTCACACTGATAACAAACATGACTGTAGCTCCCCCAAGTAGTAGACACAAGGCCCGAGGTCATGGTTAAGAACAGGGTTTATTCAAGGTCCAACCAACCCGTGAGAACTGGGTTCAAAGAGAAGAAATAAATAAATAAAAGGATACAATAAACAAAATGCACCTATGTATGTCCTTACAGCTATACAAAGGTGGTATATCATAGCATAAGATAATACACACACTTCACACACATCATAGCACTACCTGCAGCTTAACCTGTAATTGTTTGTTCACTTATAAAAACATAACTTTGCATACACACTACATACACTTACATAGCATGTAAATTATGCACTTCACATATATCACAGAAAAACGCAGCTGTAACATTATGCTCATATAATTATCACACCCTTTCATCATATACAAATTAATTAGAACCAAACATACCTCGTAGGCTGCTTACTACTAAAAGAGGGGCTAAATCTTGCTTGCTTCGTTCTTATCTTTGTCTTCTTTCTTCCTTTATGTACATATATCTTTTATATTTAAACTTCGTTAGAAAGCGCGCCGTTCTTGCAGGGTGCGTTGATTAATTGTGACGTACGGGAAACTAGGTCGGCAGTAATTAGTTCCGCCTCTAGGAATACTGCATTACAGGTAGGAACCAAAGAACGGGAGGATAAACAATCAAAACTACTGGCAATATGAGGCAGTTACAATGACCTAGAAACGCACCTGGATATGCCGATATGATTTTATTCTACACTACAAAGTCAGACATTCACTTGACACCACTAGTCAGCACATTGATTTTCTACTATATGTTTTACTCTTTATGATGGTTGTATTTTATGTCATGTCTTCTGTTTTGCTGCATCTTGGTCCTATGAGTTACGACATTTCCTTTTGGCTGTGCGTGCTACATGTATGGCTGAAATGACAAACTATACTTGACTTGACTAAAAGAAGATCACTGCTCTCACAAATCAAACATATTTATTACCATCATGTAGTCTTTTCTACATTGAACGGGTAAAACAAAACATTTCCTTATTTTGTACACATTATTTACACTATGTAGTTCAATCACAGCCGTGTGTATAAAACAGTTTGAGCTCTATTCTGTCATCTTTTCATCCCTTTCTTCCTCCTCCTGGACATCTTTATCCATTTCATCTTCCTCCTCCTCCTCCTCATCGTCGTCGTCGTCAAAGTACTTTTCCTCTGCATCTCTGCTCACTATGTCCAAGTTGTCATAATCTGGGTTCTCATCCACCTCACTGCAAGACAGACAGACAGACAGACAGACCTTTAAAAACAAACTTCAACAATATATTTGATTTGAAGAGTGAAGAGACTTTACAAATAGATGACTGTATCCACTTTTTTTCTATTTATTTCATTACTTTTTGCAATGTATTGTTGTTTTGTTGCACCCACAGGAAGCAGAAGTTCACCTGACAGAACAACACACCCTCCACACACACATTTGCGGCTGACCTGTAGTTGAAGTCCTTGTCTTTGCCATCTAGGAAGCGCTGGTGCATCTGGCTGATGAACTCCTCCCTGAGCAGAGCCTTCTCCTCTGGGGTGGCCTCCGACTCTTCCTCTACTCTATCATCTACCATAAGAGAGAGAGAGATACTTGATGAATGACACTGACAGAATGAGGAGGGAGGGAGGGAGAGGGAGGGAGAGCGAGGGAGGTTCGGGGGAGAGACTGTACCGTAGTTTTTTAATATCTTGTTTTTAGGCCTTTGTATTTTGTACATTCTTGTGATACTGTTATGCTGCTGCAATGGATCATACAATGGATCAAGCTTGTAATTCATCATGAAGTCTCACCATTGTCTTCCTCATCCTCTTCCTCCTCCTGCGCACATTCCTCTCGCTCCTGCTCGTCCTGCAGGCGGTTCTGGATGAGACGCTCCTGGTAGGAGTCGAGGAGGATGTGGGCGAGCCCTCCTGTGCTTCCCTCTGGGCCCCCTGCTCCTCCTTGTGCACCCAGCATGGCCTCCTGGGAGCGCTCTAGCACCTACGGAGTAAATGAAAAAAGATTTCATCTATTGGGTAAAAGCAAACACAAACTTGTAACTGAAAATAAAATAATAAAAAGTACATGGCGACGCCTCTCACCTCGTCGTCGGTCAGGTACTGGCCGATATACTGCTCATACAGTAGCGGCTCCCTCATCCTCATCTGCTCCTCGCTGAAGTACTGACCCTCTGGGAGAGAGGAGTTACATACATCACTAGTTACAGCCATTTTGGAAAAGCAAAACACTACTCATGGTTGTGCGTTAGTTATTTTAGAAGAGCTAAGAGGCAAAACACAAGCCAGAATGTGGCTTATTTCTCAAATCAAAACAGCCTAAATGGGAGTGAGTCCATGTCTCCATAGCACCCTCACCCTTCTGCAGGGCCCTGAGGGCGGCGTAGCGCTGGTTTCGGACCCTGGTCTTGTCGGTGCGCCCGGCAGCTCGTCTCTGTATCACTCTGCTGTAGTGCTGGGCCCGCGGGTCGGAGCTGAGGTGGGAAAACACGGCTAGATGCTGGGGCTTCAGGGAGGCCTGGACACGGGGGAGGCAGATAATGACGGTGAGATGGGCTAGAGGTGGAGTGTAACTAGTTAAAACTACACTACCTATTGTACTTATAGTAATGCTACTTTTCAGAGTTTTTTTTTTTTTTTTAAAAAGGTCAATATTACTTGCCTGAGCAACTTCTGTGAGCAATTTTCCAGGCAAGGACTCAAATCCTGACTTCACTCAACTTTAACCCACTACGCGAGTGAAATATTTCAGTACATTTTCTACATGGCCATGATAAATGAGAAAAAACACTTCCGATTATCATGACCTGATAAATATCCTGTACTCTTTGGATGGTATCGCTTTAAGGGCTTTGTGAATTTCCAAAAGGGCTACAAAAGCATCTCTAAAGACTTGGGTCTCCATCAGTCACAGCCAAGCAGATCAAGTGAACAAATGGAAGAAATTCAGCACGGTTGCTACTCTCCCTAAGAGTAGGTCTCCTGAAAAGTGTGTGAGTCTGATCAGCAACTACAGGAAACATGTGGTTGAGGTTATTGCTGCTACAAGAGGCTCCACCAGTTACTGAACCATTGTGTTTACTTGTTGTTACAATTTGGATCAGATTACATTTTGGAAACTTTTTTTTTTTTCCTCACAACTGTATGTTGTACATCATCAGTGTCCGTCAGAAACACCTGAACCGAGCCCTACCTGGTACCTCTCCAGGAACACCAGGGGCCTGCTCCTGTACTGCTGCAGTAGCTCCTCTCTGCGCTGATCTAGGGTCAGCTCAGCCTCTCCGATCTGCTGGCTCTTTACTAGACTCCCACTCGAAGCCACTGCCTCCACCATGGCTCTCACGCCGCTGGACACAACCTGGAGGTCACGACACAAAACAAATGTAGGAGATAGTCGGGGGCGAGACGGTGAGACACAAACCTCTTGTCCCAAACTCTGAAACAAAAAAAATAAATTTCTGAACCTTGGGTAGAAGATAAACAGCGTGTTTATTTTACCTGGTTGTCCTGCAACGTGTCATTGGTCTTTGTAACGTTAACTTTGTAACTCAGCTCGAATCCAAGTGATCGCGCGCGCGGCTCCTCTGGTGGGCAGACCGGCGCGTGGTTCTCGTCTTCACTGTCGCACGCAGTCGGCTGTATTTTCGCTGGAGGATCGATCTCGCCCCACATGATTACGCTAAAGTTTACCAGCTAACGTTACCGGGGAAGCTACCTGAAGTAAAGTTAGCTAACAACGGCTAACGTCCGTTGCCAGTTCAGATGACAACGTAACGGTAACTTGTATCAAATCACAGGTGTCGGGTAGAAATAACGACTTTGCTAGATATGGTGCGCGTGCTCAATTTAACGTGTTAAAACGAAACGAAATGCGAGAATAAAAACACACATTTTAGGTAACGTAGTTTTCAAATTAGGCAACCATGTTGGTCCGTCACTGTTATTGTTCCCCCTTTCCTTTCCCAGTAGTAGTGCCCGATTCTCAAACGAATCGTTCAAAAGAACCGTTTCAATTCAGTGAGTGGGTTGGGTAAGTGGGTCACACGCAACTGAATCGATTCGATGTGTTGAATGTGTTGTGATTGTCCCTACAGTAAAGGATTCTGCTCAGGTACTCAAAACCTGTTCAAAAAGAAAGAAGGTAACGTTAATATATTTTCACTTTCCAATGAACTGATAATCTGTGGTCCTAAATCCACAGCAGGGTCTCACTTCTGATGCTTTTTTAAATAACCTTCTCATTCTCTTAAGGCCTGTCAAAGGCCAGTTTTGATGCTTTTAAATGCTACTTATATAGGTATATAGTTGTATTAAAGTTACAAACCCTGAAGCGATCAAAATCTGTTTTTAACTATGACTTCTGAAAGTGCTTTGTTTCCTTTACCCCTGGCAAAATGTTGTACATGTTGCCTGTACGTTATTGTAAATTTGTTGTTCGTTTTAGCCTACTGTGTGTGAAGAGTGCTTTGAAAGTATATGAGTAATTATTTTTTCATTGATTCAGACTAACAGGGTGTCACACTCTGATGGACATTTCTGTCCAGGAGCTTTGTGCCCCTGAAGGATCACGGTTAACCATATACAGTATTATGTTTGACCTAGTTCTGTTGAATGAAAACAAAGGTAAGAATATTTACCGGTTTGAAAAACGAGGCCCAGACCCAACGGTTTTTGCTTCCATTTGCATAGAGCATATTTAATTTAAAAAGAATAGCAATACATATACAGTAGACAAGGTCAGTTCCATGGTACGGTACAGTACACACAATCACAATGATAAATTCCCTTTTTAAATATGATACATTGTATCTCGGTATCGTTAATCCTTCATCATCATCATCATCAGCAGCGCAAAACTCTCATTTTTTCATTTATCTCAAACTAATAATGCAACAATTGATTCAAGTCAATGTCGTGAGACATGAATTGTGCAAATAAACGTACAAACAGAACAAAAGGTCAAAATGATAAGAGGTCAAATCCTTTTAAGACCAATAAGCCACATGTCAGTATCTTCCTGGAATGTCAGTCTCCACTTCAGTGTTTTTTTCCCTCCCACACACACTTGTGACCTGTAATATTTCGTCACCTATCAAACAACGCACTTCAAACCAGGCAAATTGTTATCAAAGCGGATTACTGTCCTGACCGAGTAATAATAAATACATTCATCTCACTTCTATGTAGGCAGAGTGAGCTTTTGAGAGTAGGAATGTCACTTTCACATGTACACTGGAGTGAGTTAACAATCTGATTGCTACTTTATCACAGATTAAGACACTGACCTTTTATACAGGGAAGGAAGCAGAGAGACTGAGAATATGTTCGTGGGGCCGCTCTGTTCGAGACTATTATTTTGATACATTAACCCATAGGAGACATTCCTACAGCAGACAGGCGTCTTCCTGCAAGTTCTTCAGATAGAAACAAGGCTTTGACGATGCCAAACAGAAGTAGTACATCCAAACGCAAGAGGAAACAAACGCTGTCGTGATCGTTTTCCACAGGACAAGGCATGTATTTGTAGGCGGAGGATTCTCTTGAGCACAATCTATTAGTTAGGCCCTTTTTATTTAATTTCCTAAGACCCAAGAATAAAGATCTACTGTTAAACTCACAGCATGGAAGGAGAAGCTCGGCGGTGGAAGATGACACGTAAGCTTGTCCACAGCTGTAGTAGTGCCCTACACCATAACAAACCATCTCTTGGTTTAGCGTTGAAGAAATGTAGCACTGTTGTAGGATAGTCTGGATGAGTTCAGGGATGGTGCGTTGTCTTACTTTCTGTCTCACACACACACACACTCACACATGCACACACACACACACACAATGCATAGCTGCAGGAAAACATACCATGTGTACAAAAACACATCAGAGTCATTGCAATCTTGCTGTGGTAGGTTCCCATCAATCACATGCAGTCTAGTAAGACTCGTGTTCAAGTCAAGACGTCCCATTTTGCTGCAGCGTTCGAAGATGATGTTTGTCACAGATAAAAGAAACAAAACAAAATGATTTCAGCGCTCGTGCCAAACATATTTCTGAATAGGTCCCATGTAAACTATAATGGCTGGATATCCATGACATGTCTGCTGAAATCTTTTCAGACTGGACTAAATGTACTGTTAGAATAGATCTTCAATTAGGACGATCCTCACATGTTTGCTACAAGCTCTACGCTTTCTCAATATCATGCATTTCTGGAAATTGTACTTTGTGCATGCATTCATTAATGTGCCCAAAACAGTCTAAAGATTTCTTAACGAGTAAGTGGATCGAGTACCATGTATACATTACATTATTTACATCTGGCAACAACACTAAGCGGCTTGTAAGGACGACCAGGCGTTTTGTAGAGGGCAATATTTAGAGAAACCGACTTTGTTAAGATAAGGCGCAAAGGTGTGCAACTATTTCATAACTGTATCAAATGGGGTGGTTCATTCTCTTGTGACTAGTGATGGTCGCAACTGAGCAAAATGTCAAACAACAATCAAAGTGATAAAACAAAATTATAAATAACACAAAAGACGAGCTGCACACACACAGCAGTGCACACACACAAATAAACCCTGTCCGCCACGCGCGATGCAGTGTAGTACGTAGTAGTTTTCGTGGGGTCGTCGTCTTGTCGACCTCACTAAAAAAAAGGTGCAGCAGTAACGGTCTGTTACGTGGGATAGCGGACGCCTCAATCTCAACTTGTTCTAATCCTAACTTCCCTACTTGTTTGTACGTAGGACTGGCATGAACGAGCCAACAAAGACACACCAGAATGATACGGGGGGTGGGGGGGGAAACGTTGATGTTTGGGGGGGCTGGCCCAGTGTCAGTCGAGTCACGGCAGAGGTAAAAATGGAGCCATGGGACGGCCAGAGGACCACACTCTGCTCCAGCACTGCACAGGAGTGCTGTGTGTCCTTGTGTGTGTGTTGTACGACTGAGGCAAATCCATGTACACCTCCACAACACACACAGTGGAAAATGGACATTGGATGGACGGACTCCTTATTTCCTCCCGCCCTCCGTGCAGTGCTGGAACTGGGCAAAGCTGAGGAACACTTGCTCAAGGGATATCTGGCTCACGCAGTAGTCTTCGATACAGTACTTCTCTTTGGCTGCCTCCAGAGTGCCGAACACCTGAGCAGGAGTGGAGGAGAGGATGGAAAGGTTGCCAAGGTCAGAATTGAAGAAATGCGTTGAGGCTAATATAATGTAACTGAGTAGTTGACATCATTATGTACCAGTTAAGTCAGCAAGGGACACTTTTTTTCCTCTAGAGGGCGATCTAACACAGCGCAAGTGAAGGGATGACATGCATTTCTTTGCAAAAGCATTCAGTAAATGAGGAGATTTGTATCTGTAGTATTGGTTACCTGTGCCCAGCTGAGAGTTTTGTCAGTCAGGTGGTAGTGCACCATACCCTGGTGCTCGTCTTTCAGTAGACTTCCTGTGGCGATAGAAAGATCACACGGTAAGGGATCGTCCTAACTCAACAGACCTTTATTCTGGATCCTGCACTGAAACACAGATAGATGTTTGAGTTGGGTTATCCCGCTGTGTGGTTCTGACCTGGGAAGGTGCTCTCGATGAAGTCTTTAAACAGCTGCAGGTCACTGTCCTCCAACTCTGTCTCCACGTGGACTTTAGCCAGCAGGGTGTAGCCGCTGCCAAACTTGCTCTTCAGGTGTTGGGGACTGCCGAGACACTTGAACTGACCGTTGACCATCACAGCCAGCCTGGTGCACAGGGCCTCGCACTCCTCCATACTGGTGGGGGAACAGGCCAGGAGGATAGAGGGAAGGATGAAATGGAGAAAGATGCAACCTCTTTAAACTGAATCGGTTTCACAGGAAACTGAAGCTCAGCTGTAGACTAAATATATAGGTGTGTATATATAAAGCTAACCTATGAGAAGTTATGATTATGGCCTTCCCAGACTCGCGTGTGCGTGTCACAGCGTCCCACAGCAGCCGCCTGGCCACGGGGTCCATCCCAGTAGACGGTTCATCCAGGAAGATGACCGGAGGCCCACCAATCAGAGCCATGCCTGCACTCAGCTTCCGCTTGTTACCTCCGCTGCATATTTTTAAGTTTATATATTATACACACACGCTTGACATCTAAAACCAAATAGGTGCATATGGCCAAGTAAGAGTAAGAAACGTCTCTAATTTCTCCCTGCCTACCTGTAGCTGCGGACCAGTTTATCGGCGTGAGGCTCCAGCAGCAGCGACCTCAGGACGTTCTCCACACAGCCGGACACGTACTTCTCCGGTATTCCTCGGAGTCTGGCGTACATGCTCAGAGTCTCTCTTCCCGTCATGTGGTCCAGCAAAGCGTCAAACTGGGGACAGTAGCCAATGCGCTGCTGCACCTGCAAGGCGGAGATAATCGTAGCGTGAATGCGTTTTCATGAAGGAGGGGAAAAAAAAAGATCAATCATTGAAGTATTTTAGGTCTTTAAGGTCCATATTGCCAAGGGGTGAATGACATCCTGACAACTGAGAAGATGCTAGTGCTGCGCTGCAATGCAAACAGACTGCATTGAACCAAGTCTTTTAATTGTCTTCTTCTATCTCCCATACCTTCTTGATGTCCCTCAGGATGCTGTATCCGTCGATGTAGGCGTCCCCGGAGGTAACGCTCTCATCCCCGGTCAGCATCTTGAAAGTCGTGGTCTTCCCCGCTCCGTTGAAGCCAAGGAGGCCGAAGCACTCCCCTTTCCCCACGGCGAGCGACAGCCTGTCCACAGCCAGGAGACTGGCACCGCTGCTGTACACCTGAGGAACGGAGATAAGGGATGATCCATACCACCTCTTCATATCTCACGGAAACACACGGCATCGTCAGTCAGTTTGAGCACTGAGGCGCTCACATGCATGCAAGGAAATAGTCCTGCACCGGGTACCTTGCTGAGTTCGTGCAGTATGAGGGGGCTGCCGACCATGGACTCGACCATCGGCTGACACTCCAGAACCCTCTTCCTCTCTTCGGCCACATCCCTGTCCTCTGGAAGCAGCGCCGCATCCTCGATCAGAGGAAGCTAATGTGCAAGCACACACACACACACACCCTGAGTAAGTGGTGGAAATCTATGATACCCAATATCATCCCCCAGAACAGAGAGGGCTCTCAGGTGATGTAATGCACCCTCTGGCAGCCACAGTGCAAGTCCACAGCTCTTGAAGTGCTTTGGTGCTAGTGAACAAGATAGGTTATTGTGTCACGGTAACCGAAATATGGAAACAAATCTATGTCTTTATTGTTTTCAGAAATCTCCCTTTTTATAGGTCTCAAACAGCCAATTCTCCAATGAGACCTCCGACATGGCGCAAGCTGTGGTTGTTAAGATTTCTGACGCAACTGCAAAGCCTCCATTCTTACAAAAACAAAGACCCTTCCCAGCCACCTCTACCTGTTTGCGTCTTCGGCCCAGGGAGCCGAGGAAACGCCGGAGAGTGCGAACACACTGCAGCTCGATGACAAACAGCAGAGCGATGAAGACTACGCCCTGCACCGAGAAGGCCACCAGGAAGCGGCCCACACCGGGCTCCGACATTGAGAAGTAGTTCTCCTGGTACGTGATGTCTGGGACAGAAACTCAGTATATTTATAGGATTCTTCATGGGTTTAATCCCAGTCAGGATATAAATGAATACCATGGTGATTATCAAGGTGATGTGTAATGTTGTCACCCACATGATGAGTCATCATTATAAATATATCTTCAACAGCCACGACAGAGATAGTGGTAGAATCTGGTTGTACCTCACATTCTTGCACCAACTCACTGTAGTAATTGCAGATGGTGTGGGCGATGGGATTGGAGGTGCAAAAGGTGATGAGTTCATAGTTCTGGTAGAACTGGCTGAAGGACATGCCCAGGCAGTAGTTGGGGAAGATCAAGAACACCTTGTCCAGTATATGTGACAGGTCCTGTAGCTTCAGCTCTGCAGAAGGAGGTGAGAAATGAAATAAGAGAGGAGAGAATTAACAGGGTGGAGGGGTAAGGGAACATTTTCTATACTTTAGTCAACCCCCGAAGAGAAAATTGTCTTTTTTCCCCTCTAACTGGAGATTCGAGTGCCCCTGGAGCAGGTAGGGGGTCCAATACCTTGCTCAATGATACTTCAACAGGTATGGCCACAATGGGGGATCAATCATGGGTCCTTCCAGATGGGGGACAACCTCTCTAACCACTAGGCCATCCAATGGGTTGGCTTCATTATCAAAGGTTCATTTCTTTCTTTCTTATTCAAGGTTCAGTTCAATGTGTCTAACCATTTTATCGATTGAGGAACGGGCAGTTTTCAAAATCTCAACGATTCTCATCCAAAACCTTTTAACTCAACTCTGCACAGACGATTCATCTGAACCTACCGCTGCTGTCAGTTATCAAACCCCCCCGCCCCTTAAGATACTCCACAAGTCTACCAATGTCTGCAGCCCTGCTCTCTCACCCGGGATGGTCATGATGGTGACGGCCAAAAAGGTGGCCGTGCCAGAGATGACGTTGAAGATGGTGAGGCGCGTGTAGGCGGTGGCGGCGGTGGAGAAGAGGAAGCTGAGCAGGTACATAAGAGGTATGACAGCCCAGCCGTACAGCAGCAGCAGCAGCAACACGTCTACCAGGTGGCCGTCCTCTAAGAAGGCCTTGATCGCAAACGCCTGGAACACCACCTGAGAGAGGGAACCAGGATGGCGACGTAAAAAGGGGTCGAAAGTAGAGAGACATCAACAGCGATTACATTTCTACTTAGACAAACAGGCTTCATACAGAGGTGATCATCATCCTCAAACCCCACTACTGACCAGCATGAGGACACAGGGCAGCAGGAAGTTGACCAGGTCCCACAGCAGGGCGGAGAAACCAGAAGTTGGAGAGGTAGACGCCGCTGACCTGCTGCACATGCTTGGACTTGATGGAGGACTCTGTGACCAGCAGCAGGGCGAAGGTGCTGGACAGGGAGGCCATGCCGTACATGAGGTTGATGGCTATGGCAAAACCAGTCTGACCCCTGAGGATGGAGGGAGGGAGGTTAGGGGAGAAGAGAGAAGAAAGAAAAGGGTCGATGGAGTGCATTTTAACAGACCATGCATGACCGCATACTTGTAAAGGTGACCATAACACTTCCTTTCATCCATCAATCAATCCACACTTTTGTCACCATGTCTATTCACATCCTCGCCGCTGGTCCTGATCAATGGTGGCGGTCAATACTGCCTCCTTCCATCAGCTCTCTTATTGACAGCTATGCCCCAGCTTGTTCCTCAATCATTTCCATTTCAAAATGTGACACCATTGCAGACCATAATATCTTGGTAGGTGGTAAATATGATGTATGTTAGCAGTAATGTCACACTATGTGAAAAGACTTTGGGTTTAAATTTCTCCAAAGACGAGTAAAGACCAGGAAATAACCAAATCCAATGTCTACACTTTTCCCAGTATGCATTGCATTGTCAGTTGAGAGTGCCACTGATCGCTGACGTTTATAAAAGGGAAGTAAACTTTTCATTTCATGCTGCAAAATCTCTTTCCTAAGAACATCCCAACATTTTTTCCCTCTGGCCTGCCCATTCAGCTCCACCTCTCTCCTCCATACTCCTATCCTGTTTGTTGAATCCTGATCTCTAATCTACTCTTCCTTCTCCTCCTCCTCCTCCACTCACTCGGTGAGCTGGCTCTGGGCGGTCTCAGAAAGGTTGCGTGGCATGGGGTAATTTCCGGTCTGGATGGAAGCATTGGGTCCTGCCAGAAGCTTGAACAGTGCGTTGTCCACCATCATGAGGGCCGTGGCAGGGGTGTGGTAACCCTCGTTGTTGAAGTAGGCCGTGGCCTCCGCAAAGTGACTGCTACTGCCGCGGAAAGCAGCACCCACCACACAGTGCTCGTTGAAGGCCCCGCCCTCGTCCTCTGCCTGGGCCAGGACGTAGTCGGTGAAGTCTGCGGGGGAGAAACAGGAAATGGTCAAACAATAAATAGTCAGTAGTTGTTGTTCATAGGTATTGATCTTGATAGTCTTTCATCTTATATCCACTATGCTTACCGCTGATGTTGATGAGCTTGGCTAGCTGGGCGGAGAGCTGGGAATTGTATGCGTCCGCCAGGCGGGCGGCCAGGGGACCCGCCCCAGGCTCGAGGGCCACAGGGACCCTGGTGTGGCCATAGTGGCTGAGGGCCAGCCTCAGCTGGGGAGCGCTGTGATGGCCTGGCAAGGAGCGCGCCACAATGAGGGCCACCACGGTAAAGACCAGGGGGACCAGGAACTGAGCCACCATCACCTTCCAGTTCCTCCAACTGTAGAGCGCCCTCTTCAGGAACATGGCGTAGAACTGCTGCATGTATAGTCTGACCTGATGGGGCCAGACAGGAGATGGTAAGGGATAGGGTAAGAACGAAGCGCTGCATTGTACAAATTCAACACACAAGCATAGGTTTTGTGTCATGTACTCCTGCTGTCTCACCCCGGTGTTGAGCTTGATGTTGGAGCAGTCCTCTGAGATGAGTGTACCACTGTCTGTGAAGTCAGTGACGTCGGTCATGCCGCTGATGCTGCTGGCGTCATCCGTGGTCCAGTCATGGGAGCGTCTCTCGTGTTGGTACTGCAGAGCTGGCAGCTGGATGGCCTGGATGTCCAAACTAGAATCCACCAGCTTCCCCACTCTGCACACATAAATGAACCGGTGGTGATCCACTGAAAATACTGAACACAGCATAGACCGTGCCTTAAATATATGAGGTCTTCAGTTCTGATAGCATCCCACCAGAGAATATGAAGAGTTTCATTCCAAAAAGAGACATTAAAAAATAAAAGATGCCTACTACTGACAAAATTATGCTAGAATGGAAGTAAGCACATATTTTGGGTAAAGTTAAGAGTCATCTTTGACCTCCTGTTTTTGAGGACAGTATCACGTTATGGGTTTCAGAAAGCAGAATATTTCCAAAATGGAAATATGGAGCAGCACTTTCCTCAGCTCCACTCAAAGTGCCAGCTCCTTATTGAAGAGGAGAATCACAAACTCAAAAAGATAAGAGTGAAAAACCTTTCGACCAACACATCTCTCCTTCTATCATGTGTTATGGTTTTGGAATGAAACACTTCCCTAACCTGCAACACTATATTCTGTAGCTACAAGAAAAGGTACTTCTGCTTTTATTCTCATTTGAAGGCAAATATAGTGTTCCAGCAAACATGCGTGTGAGAGATTTGCACTCTGCAGGATCTGTACCGGTACAACCCCCTAGGAGAACGACGAGTTTACAAGCAAACACAAAAACTGCACCTGACCTACTTCTTCTGCTGTATGAGGGTAATTGCATGTTGTGCAAATCCATCCCATCTCTCCGTTCTCTTTCATTTTCAATAACTCTCTAAGGCCGAGGAAAGGCAGGTGTGCTTATACAACAATAGCTATTTCTGGGCCGTACAATTTCTTTTTCAAATAGAGCCTACCCAGGGGGGCAATTCCACCTCCATGAGCCACCTTCATCTCACTAGATAGAGTCTTTTACTGGCTCG
Organism: Hoplostethus mediterraneus; assembly: GCA_034670385.1. NCBI lineage: Eukaryota > Metazoa > Chordata > Actinopteri > Trachichthyiformes > Trachichthyidae > Hoplostethus > Hoplostethus mediterraneus. Next base: position 21,036 of record JAXDDW010000189.1, read on the forward strand.
AAAAGAGACTTCTAAGTGGAATTCAATAAAAAAATAATAACAATAAAGAATGAAACAATAGAAATCTAAATCTAAAGCTGGCAGAATGTGATTTTAGTGATCCGCGTTGGCTCGTCTGAGCTCCGTGATTGCAGATTGCATGGCTGCTGCTGCTGCGCTGCAAATGTCACTGAATGAATAGGATTGAGGCAATTTTGCTAAACTGTTGCCATGACAACTCAACAATCACAAAATTCCAGTTTACTCCAGTGCAAGACTCTTTGGTCATCAGCTGTTTTGGACCTCTAAAAAAAAACAAAAAAAAAACCACATCTAATACTGGGCTGTTTGGGCTTTAAGCTCCATGCATTCCTAAATGGATGTGTGATTTCAGAACTATGATAAAAGATGTAATCTCTCTCCTGTACATCCCAATGATCCCCATCCCTCCATCAGATGGACTTGGCTGCCTGAGTGCGAATGAGCTAAACCAGTGGTTCTCAATCCAGTGGTTCCAGCTCCAGCCTTCCTCAGGCACACCTGAACCAATTAGAGGCTTCAGGTTTTCATGATACTTTAATTGGTTCAGGTGTGCCTGAGTAGAGCTGGAGCTAAAACCTACAGGACAGGGAGGTCCTTGAGGACTGGATTGGGAACCACTGAGCTAAACGATCATCAACCTGTTCGTCTGACTGACAACAACTAAAGACTTGGTGCCAAGGACCCCAAACCCCACTGGTATGGTGATGTAGATGGACCGTCACGTCCGTCCACGCCCCGTTTCCCCTCAACAGCCTGCGTCACGCTACCTGAGAAAGACCTCCTCCATAGTAGTGACTGACGCTCCGTAGCTGGCGATGCCCAACTCCTCTCGGTTCATCTCCAGCTCAGCAAACAGCAGCTCGAACCTGAGAGCAGAAACAGATCAGAGTACAGCCTGAACCGTGTAGCGCAGTGGATTAAATGTTATAAAAACCACAAAAATTCATTCACCATCTTTTAAAATAGAATAATCTATAATGGCGTTTATTTCCTCGGATCCTGCCGGGGCTTAAATCAAACCGTGGCAATAGTAGTAAATGCGATTGCGGAATCGAATTCGCTTTTTGTGGGGTGGGAAAAAAAACTATATTGATTTTCAGATACAGGAGAACATAAAATAAGGCCAAGGGAGAGACGGTGACAGAGTGTGGCAGAGAGCGAAGACAAAAATAAAAAGGGGGAAGGAGAGAGGTTGGTGTGAGAAAGGGTGAGATAGCATGGTGGAAGAAAATACTGAATACTCTCTATCACTACCTCTTTGTACTACCTCTTTGTATTGTACTCCATCATTTTGTATTACTACTGAACAAACTGAGAAACTACTGATAGTCTTGTTGTTATCTTTGCACCTGCTATTATGACTTTGCAGTGACCTTGTATTTTCTATGAAACCTCTTCCTTCAGACCATACAGTGTGTGTGTGTGTGTGTGTGTGTGTGTGTGTGTGTGTGTGTGTGTGTGTCTCTCCCGAGCGCTCAGCAAATACTGCAAATACTCAAGTAATGCAACTTGACTTGACTCTGAACTCTTAATCTTTAGTTAACGGTTTTATCCAACAGATAGCGAGAGTGAGACGGCGAGTGTGACGGAGAGAGAGAGACAGATTGTGCGAGAGAGAGAGAGCGAGAGAGAGTGAGTGAGTGAGTGTTACAGGACTTGTTGATACATGTGCAGTCTGTCTCAGACATATCGCCAGTTCTGACACACACTTGGCCGCGGGGAGGTGTTGATTAGAAAAGATTCAGACTCGTTTTACTTCAACTGGAGCGAACCAGAAGAGGACAGATAGGTAAGAGTCAGGCGTGGATGTGGATGTGTTGTTGTTGTTGTTGTTGTGTATTACTGTGGCACATGAACACAACGCCCTCACCTGCTGGTGCTCTCCTTGGGCAGGATGTAAGACAGCTCGGCCCCGGCGCTGCTCTCCAGCGTGGCGTTGGGAACGTACATGTGCACCAGGCGCGTGATCTCCGACACGTTGCACAGAGCATCCTTCACGATCACCATGTGGTAGCCGGCACCTGGTGGGCAGCGGAAAGGCTCATTGTTGTTTTTTAACCGGCACACACTCAACCATTCAACACACCGACGTCCCTCTGGTGACATTTTTTCTGACATCCCCCTCTTCCTCTCTTCTAAAGCAGCGGTCATGCCTTTGTGTCGCCTTCCTCCCCTTTCAGCAACTTGAAAGAACACACCCCCCCCCCACCATCTCCCGGCTTCTCCACCTCACTCACCGTATTTGTTCTTCAGAAAGAGGGGCGACCCGCAGCACTGCAGCTCCCCGCCGGCCATGATGGCGATGCGGTCGCCGAGCAGGTCGGCCTCGTCCATGAAGTGCGTGGTGAGCAGGATGGTGCGCCCGCGCTTCTCCCCCTGCAGGAGGTCCCAGGTGGCGCGCCGTGCCGACGGGTCCATGCCCGACGTGGGCTCGTCCAACATCACCACCTGGAGATGGGGAGAGCGGGGGGGAAAGAGAGAGGTGAGAGGGCATGGATGGATGAATGGATGGATCAAGGTCAAGGTCAAGGTCAAGGATTTTTATTGTCATATACACAACGTTCACAGAAGCAAAAGTGTGCAATGAAATTCTTGTGTCTCTTCGACACCTAACGCTAATGCTAAGACAAACAGACATAATTTTTTTTAAAAACACAAGAAATATAATAGAAAGAGTACAATGTTAGGAAAAGTACAATGTTAAAGGTTATAAAGTACAATACTAGAAGTACAGAGTTACAAAGTACAAAAGTTATAAGTACCAGTTATAGTATAAAAATTATAATCAAGTATAAGTATATAAGTTATAGTTATAAAAAAGATGGATGGTTAACATTATGCAGTCCTACTAACCTTGGAGTCCCCGATAAGGGCAATGCCAATAGAGAGCTTCCTCTTCATGCCGCCGGAGAGGGTCTTGGAGTGGGCCTGGCGCTTGTCCTCCAGGTTCAGGATGCGGATGATGCGGTCCACCTCGTCTGGTATCTTGTCTCTGCGGTAGCCTTTCAGCTGAGCAGGAGAAAGGATAAACAGATTGAACAGAAGGAAGGGGCGTATTCTCAAAACTGCCAGAGCCTAATTAAAGTCAACGGGGGAAGGGTCGAAAGCCGGGTCAGGGTCAGAAACTGACACTGTGCTGCTGCTCCGCCAAGCTTCTTTTTTTTTTAGTGCTTTCATGAGTTGAGAAAGTTGAGAAAAGCTGAGAAAAGTTCAACCGATGGAACAACCAGCAACAACCAGACGGAGAATAGATACCCAGAAGACAGATTTGGTAGAAGTTTGTACTCTCATAATAAAGAGCCTGAAGTTGGTACTCTCATAATAAAGAGCCTGAAGTTGGTACTCTCATAATGAAGAGCCTGAAGTTGGTACTCTCATAATGAAGAGCCTGAAGTTTGTACTCTCATAATAAAGAGCCTGAAGTCAGTACTCTCATAATGAAGAGCCTGAAGTTTGTACTCTCATAATAAAGAGCCTGAAGTCGGTACTCTCATAATGAAGAGCCTGAAGTCGGTACTCTCATAATGAAGAGCCTGAAGTTTGTACTCTCATAATAAAGAGCCTGAAGTTTGTACTCTCATAATGAAGAGCCTGAAGTTGGTACTCTCATAATGAAGAGCCTGAAGTTTGTACTCTCATAATAAAGAGCCTGAAGTTGGTACTCTCATAATGAAGAGCCTGAAGTTGGTACTCTCATAATGAAGAGCCTGAAGTTGGTACTCTCATAATAAAGAGCCTGAAGTTTGTACTCTCATAATGAAGAGCCTGAAGTTTGTACTCTCATAATAAAGAGCCTGAGGTTTGTACTCTCATAATGAAGAGCCTGAAGTTTGTACTTTCATAATGACGAGCCTGAAGTTGGTACTCTCATAATAAAGAGCCTGAAGTTGGTACTCTCATAATAAAGAGCCTGAAGTTGGTACTCTCATAATGAAGAGCCTGAAGTTGGTACTCTCATAATAAAGAGCCTGAAGTTGGTACTCTCATAATGAAGAGCCTGAAGTTGGTACTCTCATAATAAAGAGCCTGAAGTTGGTACTAATAAAGAGCCTCTATGGGAGGACATTGGCTATATGTTATCTGGTAAGAGTCTTAGAGTTGTAACTAAGTAAGGTTTACTCATAGTGGCAACTAGTGCAGTTATGGAAACAAATTCACATTATGGTGGAACTAATGTCATGTTGCAAGTGGTGCACATGTAATTTGTGAATGTACTTAACTGTCTGCCAAAAATATCAATAAAAAAAAATTCACATTATGGACTCCAAGCAAAAACAAACAGGAAGAATGCGGCCTGAAGGAATGGGTTGCATAAATGGAAACAGCAGAACAAAAACTAGCAAGAGAGCTATTAATGTGTGCATGAGACGTGTGAAAATTAATGAGGAGAAGCTCTGTGTGTGTGTGTGTACGTGCGTGCGTGCATGCATGTGTGTGTACCTGTGCGTAAAACAGCAGGTGCTCCCTGACAGTGAGGTTATCAAACAGCACGTCGTGCTGAGGACAGAGACCCAGGCTGCGGCGGATCAGAGCCATGTCCTGACAGATGTCGTAGCCGTTGATGTAGGCCCTGCCGCTGGTGGGCGGGAACAGACCTGGACGACAAGGACACAGACATCAGAGTTACAAACGGCATAGCCTCACTCCGGTGTGTCTGCTGCATATGTGTGTGTGTGTGTGTGTGTGTGTGTGTGTGTGTGTGTGTGTGTGTGTGTGTGCGGGCAATGTTTAAGCCAATTACCCGTCAGCATGGACAGCGTTGTGGTCTTCCCGGCCCCGTTGTGTCCCAGCAGCACGGTGATCTGTCCTTCAAACATGTTCACCGTCAGATCCCGCACAGCCTGACGCATCTTGTTGCCCACTTTGAATTCCTGCCAGGGGACCAAACCAAAAAGCAATTTACATCTAATTTCAGTCTGCACCATCTGTGCCGTTCATAATATGATTAAAGGAAGCGGGGCACGTTGACCCTTTGGGGTCACGGTGTCCGTTGTGCTGCTCACCTTCGCCAGGTGCTTGATCTTGACCCCGGAGACTAGTCCAGATGGCTCCTCCTCTATAAACTCTCCCTTCAGAGCCTTTTCTGCATCCTCCTCTTCCTCCTTCTCATTGACCAGGGCCATGCGAGGGCTGCTGCACCAGTAGGAGGGCTAGGGATGGAGGGTGAGAGAGAAAGAGGGTTAGAGAGAAAGAGGGGAGGGATGGACAGAGGGTTAGAGAGAAAGAGGGGAGGGATGGATGGAGGGTTAAAGAGAAAGAGAGGAGGGATGGATAGAGGTGTGAAATAATATGGCACATGAGCACAGATGCTTTACGAAATATTGCTTTACAAGTCTGATTTATAAAAGATGTTTCGATACAGCTCACCGTGGTTCAAAGATAAAAGCTAATCAGTATCAGTACCAATCAATCAATCATGACCTTAACGAGAGGTTGCCATCAATCAAACCCCTGACAGAATTGACTCCAGTGAGATGAAGGCAGCAGTGTGCAGCAACAGCAGCATTCACTCAAACTTGACTTCTAGTATTGCTGTTGAACCTCATCTATGCTCATGCTCACTGTCTGCCTCCTCATCTGCCAACCAGTAGCAGTTTGCATCCCTCACACAGTGTAAAGGTCAAACAACACTGCTTATAGCACACACTGTATATTGAACGTCACACAGCGTCAGAGGGATGGAGCTGACGTTGGTCCGTGTACCCCCGGGAACTGTTTCCTGACCAAACCTCATGATAAACTCAGATGACCATCTCTCTCTCACACACACACACACACACACACACACACACACACACACACACACACACACACACACACACACAATGGGCATACAGCGAAGTGCGTCTGCAACTCATCCACACCCTGCTGGCACTCTCTGGAACGCCTTGCGACTACCAGGAAACGTGTTAGCATGTGTTTATTTGTGTGTTGCGCGCACGAGTGTGAAAGCAGCGTCCCTTTTTTTTTTTCCGTGTGCACGCGTTCTCGTTATCAAGATAAGCCTCGTTTTTCTTGGCCGGAGGGATTCGGAGGCTTCCTGTCTTTGCGGCCAGCTGGACCCAGAGAGTTCCTCTAGCTAATATGTCCCATTGTCAGGTTTTCAGCCCAGCTGTCACCGCGTCAGAGCCACTTTCACCGCCGCAACACAAAGGCTGCTTCCTGATAATAAACAAACAAGATACTGAACTCTTGCTGCTTTGACCCTCACAGACGAGGGGGTCAAGCCACCGCCCCGGTTGTAACGGATAAAAGGGTAATATTTGATTGTATCCTAGAAGAAAGAAATGTACCACATCGTCAACGAGTCAGTGACGATGTGGTACATTTCTGAACGCCTGAACGGGTTTTCATACCAGCACAAAGAAGTAGTACGGCAGCGGTACTCCGTACTCCCCGGGGAAAACGGCCTCCATGTACCAGGCCACCAGCCCGTAGAGCAGGGCGTCGAACAGCAGCAAGCCCAGCACCTGGGCCAGGGAGAAGTCATCGTCCACCGTCACCGAGTCAAAAAGGTTCGACCACTGGATTCCCGTACCTGGGGAGGATGGAGAGGGGGAGTAGAAACAGGGCTGGTTAGGGCAACTTATGGATGAAACAGATGAAAAGACTACCTGACTTCTAAACAAGGCCATCTGTATGTATATCTGTACCTGTTTCAACACTGCTTCATGTTGTGAACGTACTAGAAATCACCTAAAGTCCACGCCTCACCTTTGCCCTCGAACATCCCTATGAGCTGGGCTCCCATGGCCATGGCCACGTTGGAGATGAGGCAGGCTGACACCTTCTGGGCGTGGCTCAGCAGGTCGTAGCGAGGCCACAGGAATAAGTAAGGCAGGTAGCTCAGGAAATAGATGAAGCCGCCGGCCGCCGCGGCCACGTTGGCTGAGGACAGATAACAACGGTGAGAGTGAGAGGAGCAGTTTATGATTGTGCTTATCAATAGCCAGCTTACCAAGTTATCGTGATAGCAACGAACTTTAGTTATATGGGGCTGCGTGAGAGAGCTTTATAACTGATAATAGAGTACAGTGAGTTACAGTAACCCAGTCAGGAGGAAATGAATAAAACCATGAAGCACCATGTCTAGATCCTTAGTAGATTGCCAAGATTCGACCCATGCTAACAAAGAAATCCTAGTACATGCCTTTGTATCATCGAGAATTGATAATGGCAATGTCATTTTTTTAGGCTTTTTCTGGGAGTTTTTCCTCATCCTGTGTCTGGGCGGCTCAGTCAGTTGTTGTTTTTCAACCTCAGGAACTATCCAGGGACTTAGCACTGTTATTGTCGCGTCACATACTCCTTGTCTGTGTCATCTCCCTGTTACTTTGATGCGAGCTAAGCGAGCTAACAGGTAAATTAGACAAAGAAGACAACTACATTTGCAGTAAAAGTCATCTCCCAAAAAAAGGTGACTCAGCAATCTCTGTGCACTTGTCAAATACACAAGGAAGACAAAGACAGCAGGGGTCAAGGATCAAGAAAATGAAAGACTAAAATGGTCATTTTGATTCCACTTCTGGGGAAAATGACCAGGCCGGCTGAGAGGAACACTAACAATGTGCCATCTTGGGCCTGAATGGAGCATGTATTGATCAAGCACCATTATCTAGTCCTGGTGCAGGTGGTCGAATGTGAGACATAATAGGAAGGTAGGAGGCCAAGCTCCAGTGCAGAGAGTACCTTCTGACCTTCTAGAGAGCTGCTCACATGAAAACATGCTGCCCTTGTAAGAAGACGGGTACCGAGGCTTATGTGTGCTCTTGGTTTGGCCTCATTTCTGCCCTCATCTCCACCACTTTCACCCTGATCCATTATGAGGCAGCACCAGGGGCAGCAAGACCCCTCAGCCTAGTTGTGGGGCGTAATGTTTTGGTCTACATCGCCTGGCAAGTTCACCAAATAATTCATGTGCAATGTCAAACACATAAACAGGTTTCTTTAGGGATGTCAGTATCTTATGACTAAGTTAAACATCTTCAGGGTCTTTTGCAATTGATGGGAACCTCATTGGGTAAGATCAGAAGTCAGTTCACAACAAGGACCGTTTCAACAACGAACCAATAGAACGAAGAGGGTTAGGGTTAGGGTTAGGGTTAGGGTTAGCGGAGAGTTGGAAAGATTCAGAAATCAGAGAGCTTCTGTCCATTCGTGGGGAAGAAGGAATAAAGTGACAAATTACCGGGACAGTAAAAGATTCAAATATCTACACCATAGATAATACAGCAATATCGCACAGGCAATACGGCAATATTGCACAGGCAGTACGGCAATATCGCACAGGCAATACGGCAATATTGCACAGGCAATATGACTATATCGCAAAGGCAATATGCCAATATCGTACAGGCAATACGGCAATATCGCACAGGCAATGCGGCAATATCGCACAGGCAATACGACTATATCGCCAAGGCAATATGCCAATATCGTACAGGCAATACGACTATATCGCCAAGGCAATATGCCAATATCGTACAGGCAATATGGCAATATCGTATTCCCGGGAACGTAGTTTGGTCTGAATGGGTCCAACACAGGAATGACCCGTGTTTCATAACCCGTGTTAATCCCGGGATTTGTGTGTGAAAGGCCCTTTGTTTTAATGGCTTACACCAGGCTGTCACCTGCACCAACGGGACATTCAATTCAAGAGAGGAACACGAGACCTCGAGGTACTCTGCGTTATGTGGAAAGTAAAGAAGAGAATTGTCCAGGCAGGTGACCGACAAGAGCCGATCTAAGTCTTAGTCTGAGGGCAGAAACACAACATGATTGAGTGACAGAAATTCAATACCTTAGTGTAAACCAACGAAAGGGGGGCTCTCTCATCTCTTTTCTCTTCCTCGTCTGGCAGGAAGTCATGGTCGAGCCATTACAGACTCACCTGAGGCTCCATTATGAGCAAGTCCAGGGCTCTCACTACGGTAACTGAAAACTTCCTACCCCTCCTGCTCTCTGAAAAGCCAAAGCTTGACGTTCACTGTGGATCCCCCTGTAGGTAAATAAGTACTTGAGTGTGACTGCTCAGCAAAGTGGCCCGCACCGCTCCGACCGGCGGGGCATTTGCAACCTGAGCTGCTTTGTTGGGCAGCTGGAAGGAGGTGGGCACTAGGCTGGACGAAGAAAGAAGAAAACCGGAGAGTGGTCGGATTTAATCTCTTAGCTCAGAACTGCAAAAAAACAAAGTTTAAAAGCAACAAAAAACCATCCTTTCTCCTCGCTAAGAAACCGGCACCTTGCAACAGCAACAGCAGGGGTCAGCAGTTTATGTGTGATGTGTTGTGTTGAGTCTGTGCAGATCTTCGATTGCGTTTGAACGGCCGATGAGGCTTTTTATAGCTTTTTATAGACGTTTTTATGCTGTGGAGCAGCTCAGAGAGGCATGGCAAACAACAGACACCCGGGGAAAACAAAGACTTTGACCTACATCTGACAGAATACACACAAAGTGGATCAGGAGACGGTGCAAAGGGAATGTAAAACATACAAAGAAACACAGTCAGTTAAAAGAGACACGATCACACACACACACACACACACACACACACACACACACACACACACCTCGGGAGAAGAAGGCACTGATCATGAAGCTGAAGTTGATGGTGGCCACAGCGAAGACAAGCAGGAAGACGAAGACCAGGGTGGGGTCACTGTAGGTCAGCACTGCTCCCATAGGGCTCACCTTGAAATGACAGTGAGAAAACAGACAGCTTAAAGATAAACATTCATCAATATTATTATTATATTTAATTTTCAATATTAAAAATACAACATTAATGAACATATTTCCAGCGTGGATTATTGCTTCATCAAGTCATATGTCGTACCGTATGGAGAGCAACAGCTGGATATTGGTATCCAGTGATCTGTAGGTACTTAAAACTGTATGCAGGTACTACTGTAAGTATTGTAGTACCATCTAATCTGCTGCAGTTGTATAGACTCACCTGGATGCAGACGAGGAGGGTGACAAAGAAGACGGAGATGGAGAGGAAGAGGAAGAACATGAGGAACCAAGCGCTCCAGTGGAGCCAGTTGCTGAGACCCATCATCCGCATGTACTCCTGAGAGAGAGAGAGAGAGAGAGAGAGAGAGAGAGAGAGAGAGAGAGAGAGAGAGAGAGAGAGAGAGAGAGAGAGAGAGAGAGAGAGAGAGAGAGAGAGAGAGAGAGAGAGAGAGAGAGAGAGAGAGAGAGAGAGAGAGAGAGAGAGAGAGAGAGAGAGAGAGAGAGAGAGAGAGAGAGAGAGAGTTGGGTTACTACTCTCAGCAGGAACCCACAACAATCAACCTTATAAAGACATGTTGTTTTCCCACCGCAGGAACCTGAACCTCCTGAGCAGGAACCTTCTCAGTTCCTCAAAACCGTTTTAGTTCCCCAATAAGACTTCAAGGTTGCTTTCGCACCGCACCAAGTACCGAGGAGATGATGCAATTAAGGAGTATGTGACGCAACAAAAGTGCGACTGTTTGGTTTCATACGTCATTTAGGGATGCGACAACCCCCCCACACGCTCTCTGTATCACTGCTTGTACCTCGTCGTCGGTCCATCGGCCCATTTTCCAAAACAACAAATACCTGCAAGACGTATTTGTTGAGATACAAATTGAGTTTGCTACCAGTACTGATGGCGGTTGGCGGACTTGGGTTAGGTAGGTATTTTTGCGTAGCTTGTATTGACCAATTGCCGTTGTTCAGCACTGCGACTCCGCCCCAACGGTTCCTTCTCCCCCAAAAAGTTACCAGGAACTATCCAAGAGGAACCTTTTTCAGGGCTAGTTCCCCCCGGCTAGTTCCAGGAACTAAGTACCAATAAGTTCGAAGTCCCTGGATAGTTCCTGGATAGTTCCTGGAACTAAGTACCAATAGTTCGAAGTCCCTGGAAAGTCCCTGCGGTGGAAAAAACAACTATAGACACACACACACACACACACCTTGAGCTTCCTCTCCTTCTCCTGCACCACGGCTCGGACTATATTCAGGGAGGTGTAGGTGAAGCTGAGCACCAGCAGCAGGGGCAGCTGGTTCTGAATGGCCAAGATGAAGACGTCGTAGATGAAGGCCGGGTAAGGAAACCGAGACAGGACCACCCTGGTCTGGGCCAGCAGGGCGGTGGCGGCGGGTCGGTTGTAGGAGCGCATGATGGCTCGGTCCACGGCGTGCTGCACTGCCAGGAAGCCCTCCCGGTAATAACCTGGAGAGAGAGAGAGAGAGAGAGCGAGAGAGAGAGATTAACACCGAGCAGGATATGTAATCAATCTATGCATCAAAATATGACCTCTTCCACAAGGCCAAGTCCTCCCAACTTCCCCCTAAAAGTTCAGATTGGCGTAATCCGGTGCTAAAGGATAAGAGGCGTTCAGGGACACAAGCGGAGCTGCAGTCGTGAGTTATTATGCCTGTGCGGGGGTCGGGAATCCATATTCATGCGAATCTAAAAGCTTTCCAGTTTCATTGTGCAGTTGGAGTGACCTCATCTGTTGGGAGTACGCCACTTCCTCCCATTAGAACTACACTCGGCACTCGAACTTCATTACGAAGGAAAAATGGGGGGCAGCTGTGGGCAAGCAGAGCGCCGTCTCGTTTCCCCTCTTACATCTCCCATTCATTACCGGCCCACGCCACTACGACTTCGGAAGAGGGACCGTATGTGGAGATCACGTAAGACGCACTCGATGCCTCATAAACAGCGCCTGATGCCTCAACCCGCTGACGGCGCCAGGGCAAGATGTGTCCCGGCGGTGCCAAGGCTAGATAACAACCGATCGCTGCCAAAAGCTGCGCACGGTTGCCATGGGAACACAGACTGACGGGAGAGAGGGCTTTCTCGCTCCGGAGAGAGGCTGTGGAAACGAGGCACTTTTCATCAATCGTGATCTCCGTCCGTCTGAGGCAGGAAATAAATCGATTTCAGCGGCATTAGGCTTTTTTTGCAGCGCTAATGCTCATTTGGCTTCCTTTTTCGGGGATGAGGAAGCCGGGGGCGCTTGAGCTGCGTTCTCGGATCACACAAGGCATGGCTTTGTTGTGCGACGGCTGCTCAGAGTAACTGTGAAGTCTTGGTATGTACCTGTGTGAGAGAGAGAGAGAGAGAGAGAGAGGAAATGTAGCTCACCCGGCGTGCCCCCCTCCTTGTCATGCTGCTCCCTGGGCCCCGGCAGCTGGAAGAGGGGGAAGAGGCTCAGGGTGTGCCAGTCCAAGTCGTTGTTGGGGTTCAGCTCCGACTTCTCTCGGACCGGGGCGTTGCGCGGGGTGTAGGTGAAGCGCAGGTGGTAGCTCACCTGGACAGGAAAGAGGGAGAAGAACAGTAAATTGGTACACCTGAACACGAGTCGGTGAGACAAGTAGCGCCGGAGGGCCGGAGCGGTGTGAACTGAAGAGTGAGGGATGTACAGGTCATATGTCAGGATGGCTGTCACTCAGGTGTGCTTGAATTTGTTCTCGTGCCACTCAGTCTGTGGACCCTTAAAATACCCACTGAATAAAATAACTGACATGTTTTGGTTAAATATTTTCCATTTTCCATTCATCATTGCCACTACAGGCTATTTATGGCCTTATATGGTTTCTTTTTCATCACATGTATAAACAAAAAGTAGGTATTTTCAATCGTATTAGTCTAAAATGTCCATATTTTCATCTGTCTTTTATTTGATTCTTTGTTTATTGATCATTATTGTAGGAACAAGGCAGTTCAATCAATTTATGTTGTTTGCATTTCCTGTTGTGATAAAACATGTAGGCTATTAAAGGAATATAAAACTGCATCTTTTTGACATTAAAATACAGAAATAGGATATAATAAAACACAATCAGTCTCTGTGTCTCGCTGTGTGTATCCCCCTAGATCACCCCCTTTACCTGAAACTATGATTTTATGATGTTCGGGATGTTTTGGGGTGTTTACCATTTGCTGTGGGGCGAGTATTGTATGGGCGTGTCCAGCAGTGAGCTGGGTTTTGATTATCAAGGTGAAAAAACAGTAAAGGCGTGGCCCATTCAAAACCACGGGCAGGTATCAGCATTACTTAGTTAAATTGCAGATTACCCTCTGCTGCCTCAAAGCCTGAGGACGCTGTAAGGACGCCAGTTACTTCAGCCTCAGGATAGATGCCCCTTCAAGGTAGACAGCTCATCAAGACCCATGACAAAGAGTTGGGGTGTGAATTTGCCAAACTGACGGGGAGGAGGATTAACGACACACTTCACTCAAGGCGAATGGCTGCATATTGTATTTGAAGGATTATCTTGCCATTCATAAATAACTGGCTTATATGTCACGGTTACTGCAAAATGTGTCAATGAACAAACACCCAAATAGGATAAACTTTAATGGCCAATCAGGAATCATTTTGAATGCTTATCCCCCCCTGGAACAAAGAAACCAGTTGCAAGGACTGACGGTGTGAGAAGTGAGAGCAGGAATACAAATGTCCACCCCAGTTTCTATCTTCCAGCCCCTTCTCCTAACTAGACACAAACGCACCATAGAGTATTAACTGTGTCGTGGTCTTTCTGCTTGGACCACAGAAAAGCGTTGCCTGCCTGTGACAGATTAAAGGGTAATTCCGGTATTTTTAAACCTGGGCTCTATTTGTACAGATTAGTCATTTATACCGCAAAATAGGTACACAAAAATTTGGGAATTGGTCCGGTAGATCGCCTCAGCCGGCAGTCACGAAACAGAGATAGACCTTTGTTTAACCAGAAACCTTTGTTTAACCTCTTCCTGCAACAACTCACCTCATCTTTCAGATTTCAGAGCGAGACTTCTCCTTGAGCGATACTTCTGTTTCTGGTTAAACAAAAGGTCTATCTCTGTAGGGATCCTTTCAGTAATGACACATAACAATAACAATAACAACCTGAGCCTGTCAGTGGCAAAAACAAGCACTTTTACTGGACGCACTTTGATCGGTGCACTTGCCCCAAAGGATTACGTTGCAGCCCGTTTCGTGACTGCCGGCTGAGGCGATCTACCGGAGAAATTCCCAAACTTTTTGTACCTATTTTGGAGTATAAATGACGAATGTGTACAAATAGGGCCCAGGTTTAAAAATACCGGTATTACCCTTTAAGCTAAGAAAAAAAGAGGCTAGAGATGCAGAAATAAAAGAAAAAAGAAAACCAAACATGTTTTTTATGCTTGTTTGTATGCATCTGGCTGCAAGGACAACCCTCATGGACAATAACGTTGAATTGAACTGGGAGAGAGAGAGACAGACAGACAGAGAATCAGAGGGAATGGGAACTAGAATATAAACAGGATGATTCAGAAGATGATTCACCCCAACACGTGGAAGTAAATCTCCCTCCCTCCCTCCCTCCCCTGCAGCCTGAGTGGGCTTCAGGCCGTCTAAAGCCAGTCCAGTCTATCACGCCTGTCAGACTACGGCCTCACCCACTGTTAGAGCTGCATCCCCTTCAGATCACATGTACAGATCACACTGTACATGTGGACTCTCTTTCCGTCCTCCAGCTCTTGCAACAGGTTTTTCCTGCTGCACAGAGGTTTAAGAAGTGAAGAAGCTACATGACATTTATAAAAAGCCTAATTATTTAGCTGATCTGATCCTGGCCTTGGAGAACCTGCAGGTGCAGCTGAATCATACGGGTTTCTTGTAACTCCCTGACAACTATCTTTGATGACGGCATATAGATATGACTAAAAAAACAAAAACAACAAAGTGCATTGTTGTTTTTTTATTCTACTTTTTGTGTCTTTGAAAGCATCTCGTGTCATATTGCTGACGGTGCTTTGTAATAAACTTGAGCATGGGCTTGTTTGTTGGGTCATGCACAATTGTCTTCTTCCTACTGTTCAATACAACTGGCTGACCAAGAAAACAACTTCTCTCAAAAGGTAAACAGACACGGTTCGAGGCTGAAGTGCAAAGTAGCTGAACCAGTGTGACTAGTAAAACACATGCTGTAAATGTAGTGTATTCCTCATCTGTGGAGAGACACATTTCACCTTAAACTGGGTCACACTGAGTCCAGCAGCCGTCTGGTGGTGCACAAGACTGTTATAACACAAATGTATAGCGGCTAATGAAAGCCCGATACAAACCTGTGCAACCCCAAAACCCTTATACTCTCATATCTCTTATGTAGAGAACCATCCCATGCGTTCCAGCTGCACCGGGCATAAGAATCAGCCATCCACCTCCTATAGTGCGTGACAGTGTGTGTGTGTGTGTGTGTGTGTGTGTGTGTGTGTGTGTGTGTGTGTCCTCCCCGTTTACCTGCAGGGGCAAAGGTTCGTCATCGTGGGTGAAGGGGTGTTCGAACACCATGGCAGCCAGCACCTTCCCTGACAAAGGGTCGTTCCTGACGTAGTCCTCGAACTGCTCCTCCGTCTCAAAGCCACGCACTGGAGGTGGAGCACGTGCACACACACACACACACACACACATGCACGTGCACGCACACACACATATAGGCACAAGAGACACACAAATGCAAGGAAATTACGTGAGTCGTGGTGTGGAATTCATCTCATGTACGGCTGTTTTCATTCCTGTCTGACCTTGGTGCTTCAGAGCTGCAGAGTAGAGACGCTGTCAGCATACCGAATTCAACGTTCAATACTATAAATACAGCAGGTCAAATACCAAAGAGAGTGAGGCGAGCTTGAACGCATACACAGAAGACGCAGGATCACAGGGCACAAAGAGCAAAAACACACAATTTCTGTCCAGGCCAATACCAGACAGCTTGAGAAACTCCAGACAAAACGAGTTTCAGTCACTGAAAAGAGAGCAAACTTTTGATTGAAATTCCTTTCATGGCCACACAAAAGCCTTTTTTTTCTTCATTTTTATCACGCGCACATGCAGGTATTTGGTCTATCAAGGGGCAGCCGGTATCGCACGCCGGCACCAGGGTTAAATCAGGGTCAGTCTCATAAAACAAACACATGCATGGAGAGGCATGGACAGGCATGGCGGGGGCGCAGAGGGGAAAACAGGTCAATGACAACGAGCTGCCAAACACGCCAGTTCAAAAAAGGAGCATTTCAGTAGCACAAGCGAACAGCACGTCTCCCGTTAATCGTGCCTGACCTAAACGAGAGCAACCCAAACCACTTTTTGAGATAAAAAATATTACATTTTTTACACATTGCGGTTAATCTATCACCATTTTCAGTAAATCATTGAAAAACATACACAAGCTCCTCTGTGTGTGTGTGTGTGACATCCTAAACCTCTCGATCACTCCCCCTCCACCTTCCCCTCCGACCGCTGAGACCGTCTGAATTATTGATCAGTGGCTGAGCTGGGATCTACCAGCCACAGCCCGACCTGCAGCTACACAGACCTGTCTACCTGTCCTCATATCTACTACCCTTCGCCTCATCCGTCTAACTTGGAGACATTTTTTTTTCTCCATTTTGCTGCTTTTGTCAATCAACATGAAAACATTCACCTGCCAGTCAGTCAGCTAGGAAGACGAAGGTGTGTGTGTGTGTGTGTGTGTGTGTGTGTGTGAGGGAGTCAGTCCTGTGGGGCCAGACTAACAGCCGGTGTGTGTGTGTGTGTGTGTGTGTGTGTGTGTGTAAGCTTCCTCTCTCTCTCTCTCCCTAAACTCCCAGCTGATACGTCCGTATGAAAAGAGCTGGGTGTGGTTTGTTTGCGATCCCGGGAGGCAATTCTGGAGGAACCAGTATTCCCAGGTCTGCTGCGACTGTCAACATACAAACTGTGTCAAGGCGGTGGCAGTTGTTACACTGGTTGTAATGTTATATTACAACAGTCAGCGTCGTCATATTTCACATATTACAGTCAATAACCTCACCCTTCAGGTCAGAACAACAATAAATAGGTCAAAATAATAAGAGACAATGGGATCTTATTCGGGGCTGCACATCTTTTTAAACTTCTTGGAAGAGCCTTTCAATGTATATGTATATATTGTGTATACTCTGCCCAAACTCGGCATCTATTGCAGCCCAACCGTCCTGGTAGGGGGAGTAGCCCCTCCCTCTGAGTAGCCCCTCCCAAGGTTTCTCCCAAGGTTTTGTGGGAGTTTTTCCTTGTCCTCTGTGAGGGTCTGAGGCTGGGGGATGTCGTGTACTAACCATTTACTGTTTCACATGTTGGGCACTGTGCAGCCCTTAGAGACTGGAACGGTGATTAAGGGCTGTACAAATAAATGTGATTTGATTTGATATCCATTTTATTCAAGCTGAGCAACCAATATTCACTAGAGGAGCATTAAGCAGAGGGATGCATCCAATGGGCGAATGATCTTAGTTTCTATGACTGATGGCATTTGGACTCAAATGTTCCATAAACTGTCAGACGTCTGGGATGACCTGAAACCAGCGTGTTTCCCAGCGTGGTGATGATACACGTCTTTCATCACGACACAAAAACGCTCCAACGTCGCACCACCAACAACAACAACAACGTGGCCTCTCACCCACCTGAGCCGATGGCGCCGAGGCCCAGGCTGTGCTGCACGTCCTCGGCCACCTGGCGCACCACGCTGGAGTTGCCCGGCACGTAGGCCAGCTGGAAGCCCCCGTACAGGGGCAGGCCGTCCACGGAGTAGCTCTCATAGACGGTGGCGTTGGGGTAGTTCCTGAACGGCACCTTCTGACGCAGCACGACCAGGATGCCGGAGAAGAGCAGCGGCAGGGCTATCTCCACCAGAGTCACCAGGATCTGACGTTTCTGGAGAGCGGGACAAGAGAGATTAGTCGAGATAGGACAGAGATAATCGGGAAAGATGGGAAGAGGGAGGAAATAAAAGGCAAAAGAGTGAAAGGAGAATTCAGGCTTTGAGGGAACAGAAGAGCAAGGTGAGATGGAGATGTGTGAAGAATATCAACCCTGGATGGAGAGGGTGTTGAGGTGAGTTAGCCCTCGCTCTGCTTGACAGAGTAATGATAATGATGATTACAGATTACTGGACCTGAGTCAAGATGGGGTCTCGCCATCATTTCATTCATGCCACACCGAGAGAACTTGACAGCTAGCAGGCTTTCACACACCCGTGAAACAAGGTGTAATTTAGCCTCCTTGTGTCGAGTGAGCGCAAAAGTGACTCGGGCAGTTTCAGGTCGTTACTCCCCAGTCAGCACTCAACGTTTTTAAAATTAAACTTTAATAAATGAAGCCATGTAAGAGTGTAAGTGTGTGTGTGATAGCCTTGGTATCCAGGAGACCCAGGGCAGTCAGGCCACTGCTGATGCCAGTGGGACAGGGTCCATGTGGGACTGGGTCCATGTGGGACTGGGTCCATGTGGACTCTGATCTACAGGGACTAGTTTAGTGGCAGCCTGAACACAACGCCCGCTAACTTGGCGAGGTGCTGTGGGTCGAGTCCGCCGTTCCCTCGACGCTCAACGAAACACGACACGGGGAAGAAAAAAAACATCTTGGCTACAGAAACATGAAAATGAAAAGTCTATAGACTCAAGCGCAAAGTGACATTAGGGTCGTCGTCTCAGGCACCACCTTTATTTGTACAGCAGCGTTCATACAGACACAGGCAGCGCAAAGTGTTTTACATTAAGAGAGATGGGAAAATAATGGTTATTATTATTATTTATATCTTATTTCTTTCTGTTTCTTTATTGCTAGTTCATATTTGTATTGTATATAACCAGGGAGCCACTTGATGAGGTTTCTTTGGTCGTCCTTGTACATTCTGTGAATTGTTTTCTTTTTGTCATTTTTATTATCGTGCTAAATAAAAATAAAAGAAATAAAACATGGATTTCGTCTGTCACGATCTCTACGCGAAGGCACACCGGGACGGGAAATTTCGAACTCGGTGTATCAATCGATCGTCATACTGGATCTAATCTAGTCTTCCCTCCAATATTGTTCATTTAAGTTGTAATACACTTACAACAACCTTTTCAAATGTCACCCAAATGACCACTGAGTCATATTTTCAGACATCATTCCAGGGAACGGAGTACTTACACCCCCCCTGTATTTACACTATTAAAAACAAAAAAAAAATCAAGCGCCTCATACAGACCTCATGTACACTCTCTCTGTGTCTGTGTACCACGGCCAAGATACACAGGACTACACCGAGACACACACACACAGTCTCCTTTCCTGCCTGCTGCAAATGGCGTCTCCTAGCAACCACAACTGGAGCGGTGGGGAGTGAGTAAACGGGTGATGGAGCAACAAACTCCCGACCACACACACACACAGGCTATCTCTGTAGCAGGCAGCCAACTCCATTCCTGGAATCGGTGGAGCATTGTGCAAGCGCTGCACGATACTGGACTTCAGATCCGAGGAGGAGGAGGAGGAGGAGGAGGAGGAGGAGGAGGAGGAGGAGGCCCTTCACAACACAACCAGAAACATGAAAATGCTCTAAACATCTGATGTAGGTCAACGTTGTTTTAACCAACTCCTTGGTAGCGTAAGCCTTGGGGCGAGACGGCTGCTGCAGGAGGACACAGCTCCTCGGAGATATTGATCAGTGATCCTGCCTGCACCGACATGCCATGTTAGGCAACAGTCAAAAAAGGCAGATAGACGAGACACAAGGATCTACGAATAGCTGTCATCAAGAGTCAAATATCTATATGACTCCCACTAGGTTTCGGTACTGTGTGTCAAAGGGAATCTTAACATTACGTTTGAAAACCACAAAGTAAGCACAAATATTGATTTTCCGGGAAGATAGCCATGTAAGGGCAGGACAAGCGTCTGACAGGGCCAATAATCATCGAGATGACCTCGCTGGAGTGTGTGACGTAGCGACGTGCTGCTATATAGATTAGTGTCTGTAACCGCTTTTCAAATGACTGAAGTCCTGAAGGGGAAACCCATCAGCTGCAGAGCGCCACGTTTTAGTCACGATTACTGCGCTTACTTAGTGCCCAATAAGGAGACGTGCAGGCTCGCTGCCGCAGGTGTGCATTTCTCCAACTCACCTGCTGAAGGTAGTTTTTCCACAGCAGTAATCCAAACTGCCGCATCCTAGCCATCTTGAACAGCAGACAGGATCCAGTCCGGCAGGCCCTCTGCAGCAGCTAGACACACAGAAAGGAGTGACATGTTTCAGCCTGGGTTAGACCGCCATGAGAAATTCACCTTTGAACCTTTGAAGGTGTTTCTGAAGGTCTGTGTGAAACAATATTGACCCGCAATGCTGCCAGGAAATGACTCTGGCATCATCCTGTTAGCAGTTCAACAATAAAAACTTTCAAGTAATCAGGAAGTGAAAGTTGGGAATTACTGTAAAATGATCAGTGTGTTGTCAGGGTCTGAGTCCTCAGCAGATCTACCATGTGATGATAATATCATGTTTTGACAAGAAACTTGAGGCTAATCTTGAGATCGGGGCGGTCAGTCATCTATTAAAGAAGGGACATCAGCCTGGACATGAAGCCTTGGTTTAAAAGAAAAAAATGAACAAAAGCCAAAAGAACATTTAGACGTCCACATGCTGAACCAGTTGGACAAGTCAACGGAAAAAAGCGACCTGTTGTTGGTGCCATGCTGCCTCTGCATACCAGCTGAGTAAAAGTGGTAGTCTGACTTTCTCATGAGAATAACGCCGTGCCACCATGTTGAAAAATGACTCGGGGTTAGGGACCAAAAGGGAGAAGACAGGACAACAAGGTGGCACGGTGGTTAGGTAGACAGCTGGAAAGCCCTGGGTTCAGGCCCACATGACAGCAAGCATCTGTCCCTGAGCAAGACAATGAAACCCTAAGAGCAATGTTGTAGTTCGACTTTTGGATCTCAGGTTGAAAAACTTGCAGAACTTGAAGAACTCTTGATCTAGTTTAGGTTTAGTTTCTTTGGCCATGCCCTACCCTGGGCCGTGAAACATCCCAGTCCTGAAACTGAAGCCTGACTAAAGATATGAAGTCTGTGCCACGCAGGTGCAGGTATGCTTCCTGGTAAGGTTTAGCCATGACATTTTTCTTTTCAATAAGTCTTAGAATGACTTAAACTGTGTACAGGTGAGCAGTTAGTAGGTACATTTTCAAACAGGAGCTTGTGCAGATAAGTCATCTTACAGGTTGGTGCTCAAAACAAACAGAAACCATCTTTGTCTCGTGGGAGTCTGTAAGCCTGCATAGTCTGTCTTCACACTACAAGGTGTCTTTCCATCAGAGCTCACAGATCTAATAAACAAAGGCGTCAGAGTTTCCACCTACTGCCTACTACTGCTACCTAAGAGATGAATACTTCCCTTTCATGGTATGTCAAGGGTCATTCCTTTTGTTTTGAAGGGTATGCAGCGCATCTGTGTAACTGAACAGACGAGTTGCAAAAAGATCCAGTGACATGTTTCCCATTTCCTCCATCAGTGATTAAACTGATCTTAAATATAACACAAACTAAAATATATCTTATACACATTTCTTCACCATCAATTCAATTTCTATGCTATCATTATGAAAGACTTTTCTTATGAAATGTAAGCTGCTTTTATGAAATGTAAGCTGCCTGTCGCCTCTCCCATTGGGCCATCACAGCCTCTTGGCCCTCGCGATTGGACCATCGACCCGCTTGTCAATTCCAAGGGTTGTGATGAATCCCGATGATGGAGCCGGGGGGGACAAAACAAGGCATTTCCCAAATGAAGCACCGACTCGATATCCTTTAGTACCGCGACGCGTATCACCCAGCTCTCCCCTCGTGTGACTGAAAGTACTTCGTTACACAAAAGACGTCAAATTACCTCAGAAAAGCAGGATCCGGCACATGAACTTCACGCGCTGCTGTCCCTTCCTGTCGGTAAAACAATTCCTCCTATTTTTTTTTTTTTCTATAACGATAACATCACCTTTGCGCGTGTCCCCCTCACTGGCACCCGCGAGCTTCGGCTAGCATGAGTGATGCTAAGGACGTGTGTGCGCCCCAGGTCCAGGTTTTTTTTTTTTTTTTTTTTTTAGCTTCAATGTTTCCTGTTAGGAGGGCGATGACATTGCACCAGCTGCTGGATAAGCCCGTGCGTTCATTGTGCAAAACTGCAGCGAAGACCGTCAACAAAACCCCTCACGTGACCACCGTGGAACAGACTGGTCACATGATCTCAACAGCTGTGCTCCCAAAGTTTTCACACAGCAGCCTGAAAGTTAGCTCGTGCCATTTCCATTATTTCTTTATTATTAGCCTCACACTGTTATTATTATTATTGTATATATAATAGTGGTATTGCGCGAGCTGAAAGCCGTCACCCCTGGAATGCTATTCCTGCTTTTTCTACTGCTGCTTTTATTACTACTACTATTATTTTTTATTGTAAGTAAGTATATGTTTTTAGTATTTTGGTAGTAGTATTATTAGTTAGTATTCTCTCCAAAACACTGGACTCTACTTCTGCATATTCAGCTGTTCCAACTTTTTTTATTTTTGTTCTTTAAACTTATTAACTTTTATTCTTAATTTTTAACCCATATAAGTGAATAACGCAGAGTTAGTAGTGCCACCTGGTGGTCACACTGTAAACACCTTTAAGAGACGAGCTCTTTCTAATGAATTCAACTTTTTAACCCGTGCACTCATCTCTCAGCTAACCCACATATTCTCCAGGAAACTTGCATTTTTAATTGTTTATGTTCCTCATCAAAGTCAAACAAATTCTGCTCAGTTGGGAAGAGTATATCAAAATAAATAAATAAAATCACATTGTGGACAGTCCTCACATTTCCCAACACCTTGGCAAAATGCAGGACTCATTCCTAGTCTATATGACATTCATCTATGTGTGTATGTGTGTGTGTGGGGGGGGGGTTAATAAAGTCATAAAACATTCATTTGCAAGTCAATAGGCTTGTTTTATTTAAAACTGATACAAAATAAACGTATTCACATCACAGGTCACTTGAGAAAACACTGTACTGAATAAAAGTCTTGCAAAGAAAAAAAAAACTTTTTGGAATGAAGCAAAAACAGTTTCAAGTAATAGTGGCAGGTTCTTTGCCTTTCTCCATTATACATAAACATATGTACATATATGTGAGACACAGGAGACAACCAGTCTGGAGGAACAGTTTAAAACAGGTTTACAGTCACAATCATGTGTGGACACCGAGCGAGGCATACAGTACAAAACCCCATGAAGTAATACTTTGCCGTTAGTGTCTAAACTTCCATTTCTCCAAGGAGGTGACGTAATTCCACTTAAAATACTTTAGTATTGATTGTTCAAGCGTAGAAAACGTTTTAGAAAACACTTTTTGTAGTCAACTGCTTTCCTCCAGTGATGATATAAGTGCTAGACCTAATTCAGATGGGAGAGAGGGGCAACATACAACACGCCAGTACACGCTTGGGTTTCACGCTGCGTCGGGCAACCCGTTAACTTTGACCTTTTAAAATCAATGATTGTGTGGCACCAGACATTTTGATGACAAGCTGCATCCTTAGTGGTTTACATCAGTCATGGAGGGTTATTTACAGTCTATTGGGAGGATTGAAGTTAGTCAGCTCCACATCCAACAGAGCTAAACATCTATTGTGTAACAAAGTGTGTCAACACTTAATCTGTAATCCTACTGGGAGAAAACAGACGACTACTACAAGACTCATTTCACAGCTCTGTCTTCACAGGTCGATGCCCTTAACAACACAAATGACACTGCCACAGTACCTTTGGCATATACACACACATGACAAATGACAAAAACTGAAGCGGGAGAGTTCATGTGATTCGTTTTAGGGCTTCAGACACAGACATTTACACCAAGCAGAGGACCGAGCAGTCATTTCCCGATGGCAATTATTCACCATTACAAGATCGATTCTTGTACAGACAGTGCATATCAGAAACTATGATAACCAATACAATCACAATAACATGCCAGCTATGTTTAAGGTCTTCACGTTGAGACATTCACAATGAATGCTTTTTTCTTTTTTTTTCTTTAAACAACTCCATGAGGTTTCACGTGTGAGCTTGCGACAATCTGATGAAATCTGAGCTAGATTGTTGTAGAAGGCTGTGAGACAAAATAAAACAGTTGGCGTTGTACCAGAGTCCTGAGGAAAGTCATGTTCCAGTGGTTTCAGAGCTGAGCACGAGTCAACAGATGTACTTTCTAGGTTTTTCTTAATGGGAGTTATTCTCTTGTGCCAGGCCTGTAAACATATGAATGAAATGTGACGTAAATCAAAAGGCAGGATTCTGGCTGTAACCATATTTATTTTCCTTTCCCTTTTTTGTCTTAAACCTTAAAAGTCTCTTGATCTTCTGGTATTTGAGGGACCAGTGCAGACTGATGCAAGTGAGGAACAGCATAAAGAACAAAAAACAAAAAAGTGCTGGAAGAGGGTAGTTGAGAGGGTGGTGCTGAGGAGAGCTGTATCCACCTCAGGCCAGTCACACGACCATCGCTTATAGGCTCAGAAAGCCCGCACTGGCAGAACACTCCTCTCCTTCACCTTCGTCCCCGCCTATCTCCATCTCTCCTCCACTGTGGGCCGCTGTGTTCTTCCTCTTCACCTGTTTGCTGGAGGAGCCCCTAGGTCTCTGCATGGGCACCAAAAGGCGGAAGCCCGGCTGAGCATTGGCAGAAGTGGCGCCCGAGGCGGCGGGGATGGTCTTGAATGTGCAAGGCATGAGGGAGGAGGAAGAGCAGGTGGAGGAGGAGGGGCTGGCACTTTGGACAGAGGAGTATCCTGAGCTGTGGAGGTCGGAGGAGGAGGGGTGGAGCTCCCTGCCGTCCGGGCCGTCCTCGTCCTCGTCCTCGTCCTTCTCCGCTTCACAGAAGCTGTCTTCATCGCTGGACAGGGCTCGGCAGTGCTCCAGTCCGTCGCCTGCATCCCCCGACGGATACAGTTTGACGGTCATGATTGAGGCTATTAGAGGAGATGTCAGGGTTAACAACGGTGAACATGTTGGTCAACGGCAGCACAAACAATTGAGCTCACCCCCACCTATACATAGTCATCAAATCATCAGGCCTTAATTTGAGCCATTAGATGCTGGTGTCTCATGCTGGACGTTGTAAGTGAGTCATACGTAGTCACATCATGTCCTCCTGGAAGTATGACTCATGCATTATTCTGCTTCATGTACCTAGCGGACTCTGCTAGCAACCCGATTGGTGAATCTCACCAAACCCCCCTTTCCCCCCCCCCCCCCCTTCCTCCTCCCCCGGGGGCACTCACTCTCTCCGTCCTTCTCTCCCTCGCTCTCCTCCTGGTCGCCCTCGTAACCGGAACAGGAAGTGTCCAGGCTCCAGTCCAGGATGTCGCCCAGCAGCGTCTCCTCCTGAGTGGACAGCTCAGCCGTGGGCGTGGCCGCAAAGCTGTCTCTGTGGGCCTGCATGCTGTCATCGCGTCTCCTTTGCGGGGGGGTGGGGGGGGACAAGCAGTGGGTTAGAATGAGTCAATGGCCCATCGCACAGTTGGCACAAACAAACACCTTCTGGACGACGCGGTTCACGCGGCTGTTTGCCACACAGCACAGGGCGATCGAGCAAGGGTAAGAACTGGTAAATGAGCAAGGAGAGAGAGGAGGCATGCTGGTCTTTTTGCTGTCGCTCGGTGACTTAATGCAAACAGAGAAATTCATTGTTTGGACCATTTTTCAAAGTCCCGTCACGCTGGCACTCAACACACATTGAACAGCCCGTGTGCAGCCACAACAGCAACTGGGTACGTTGTCGCACTGGGGAAACTGTTGCTAACCAGCTAACCTCTTGTTGCTGGACGGGGAGGAGAGGAAGGTGTGGATGTCCGCCGGTTGGCCGGTGGGGCTGGGGGGCTCCATCTGAGGCGGGTCGGGGAGCTCCAAGATCTGACACAGCTCTTTGAGGTCCATCACCTGGTGCGGGCCGTGAAATGATATCAACGACCAGTTAGAGTCAGGAAAAAAAAATGCGCCGTGATACGTGGATGTTTTGTTTTTGAAAGGCAAGTACAGAGGAGGACATTATACACCTACAACTTATTAGAAAAACAATGTATGTGGGTACCTTTTCTTTGCTGATGTGCTGGTAGGCCTCGTCCTCAAAGCGCTGTTTGACGCCAGTGAGAGACACATGCCTGTAGTCTTTGGGGACGTCTTGACTGAAACTGAGGGCAGAGAGAGAGAGAGAGAGAGAGAGAGAGAGAGAGAGAGAGAGAGAGAGAGAGAGAGAGAGAGAGAGAGAGAGAGAGAGAGAGAGAGAGAGAGAGAGAGAGAGAGAGAGAGAGAGAGAGAGAGAGAGAGAGAGAGAGAGAGAGAGAGAGAGAGAGAGAGAGAGAGAGAGAGAGAGAGAGAGAGAGAGAGAGAGAGAGAGAGAGAGAGAGAGAGAGAGAGAGAGAGAGAGAGAGAGAGAGAGAGAGACGAAACATGAGTTTGATCCATTTAGCCCGCTGCATTTTCTGCCTAGCGACAAACCTTGTTACTTATCCATTTGGGAATTCGACTTCATCTATACGACGCTCACCTATCCAAGTGACTCACTCTGCAGCACGTTTGTATGACTCACATGCTGATTCACTAGGGTACACACACTCCCCCACTCCCACACACACACCCACCCACACACACACAGTCCAAATGCCGCCAAGCTGTTAAAACGCCACAACTGTCTGCTGCACGCTTGTTGCCAGCAATCAGTTTCACCAGACGGCAGAAATAACCTGACATCTATTCGATATGCTATAAACAGACAGACACATCGCCAATCAAATATTATCATCCAGGGTTTTTGTTTTTGTCGAGACTGTGAACGTACCAGCAGCATGAATTTGTATGCAACGATAGTGAATGTTGGGGGGGGGGTGGGCCTCTTCAGCCACCTCACTCGATTTAATTTTGATTCAGGGGCTAACGGTTATCGATGCATCTCAATTTCACATTTCTATACATGGTTTATCCCCCCCCCCCCCCCCCCCCATCAACACAAACAATCACCCAATCTAAAAAAATGAATCACTTGACATAAACACTTCAAACTTGAAGACTAATAAAAATTGTATGACACATTTTTTTTTTTTTTTTTTTAAAGTGGCAGTCCGCACAACACACCTCACAGAGCAGTCGACCCAAAATACAAGTCAAAGAGGACCTACCCACTACCCTCAGTACACATGGCCAGGTGCGTGGTGACTGAAAAATGGCTGGTATCACAGCTCCATGTCTGCATGTGTGTGGAGTGATATGTTGTGTGTATCTAATCAGGGGTGTGTGTGTGAAATGCTTTCTTTTCTTTTCCCTGCGCTGCCCTGGTGTGACAGCTAAATCAGTGGTCAATTGACTGGAGCAAAGCCTTACAATAATAGGTCTTATTATCTGTACTATATTCCTACTGTGACCAAAATAGCAGAAAATTACGGGTCCATTAGGTAGCATACAAATAAATCAATGATTGATGGCAACCAGAGGTACGTTTGGTCTAATTGCACTCCGGAGATCGCGCACATACACATTTCTTTGAATTGAAACCCTCAGCCTTTAGTAATCAAACTACTATTTGAGCTGGGTAATGTTAAGGCTTCTCCATGGGAACTGCTGCTGCCTACAAAGAACGAACTGGAAAAACGAAAGTAACAATCAGAGCCCACTTTATTTGCTGAACCCGACTACAAAGACGCAGAGGAACAGGAGCAGGCTGGATGCCAAACAAACACCAGAAAAGAGAACGGAATAGCCAGAAGCACCTTTTCTTCATGGATGCAGCCCCTCCAAAAACATTTAGTTTTTAAACCGAACGCGCGGGTCATTGCGATCGCGGAACAGAACCGAGCATGTGTATTTTTAGAAAACGTCTGAGACATGCCTTTCAAGCACAGCTACAACTTCTACGCTCCCTGTCCCACCTCCAAGGTAACTCAAATTACAGCTGAATCAGTTTCAGAACAGAACTTGCACAGAGAAAAGTTTAGGGGTGTGTGTGTGTGTGTGTGTGTGTGTGTGTGTCTCAGTCTGAATGTGACATGACAGGAGGGGGGGGGGGATGAGAGAAATTGTTTGCCTGGGGACCGGTCCAGCCAAAACGTCTGAAAAACACCGTGAGAAGCTTACCACTTGACATAGAGCAGCGCGGCCAAGGGGGTGAGGTCTTGCTTGGACCAGCCTGTATAGTCGGCCAACTGACTGGGCCAGATGGGAGCTGCAGAGGGGGAGATAGGGGGAGATAGGGGGAGAGGAGCAGGGAGCAGAAGAGTGAATGTCAGACGGTCGAGCCGAGGTACACGAATACTTGACACTCCACAACTAAAAGTGTAAACCTTTCCATCATCTGTCAGTATGTGTAAAAAAAAAAAAGGGCAAAACACTACGTGCATAGATCGGTGTGCATGAGAGCGAATGAGTGTTGTTGTTACCATAGTGATGCAGCGCACGTGTGAGCAGCAGCGCAGCGCAGGCCAGTTTGGCAGGCGGCGGTATGGCGAGGGCCGAGTAGAGCAGCGACAGCTCGCAGATGTAGCTGAACAGGTGAGAGGTCCGGCGCTCCAGAGGCAGCAGGGACAGCAGCACCTCCCCGTAGTCCAGCAGAGAGGGGCTCTGAGGGGGGCGGCATGAAGAGTCACGTCTCTCACAAACGCAATGAATTGATGTACAATAAATCAAAAAAGACGAGCAAAAGATGTGGTAAATTATGTCGGGCGGGGTTCATGGACTCACCCTGATCTTTCCCTCCAGCACAGAGACGACCTCCCCCATCATGCGGACGAGGTCCTCATATTTGTAGGTGTTGTCCGTGAGCCAAACGGCCTCACGTATGGTCAGAATATCTTTACTGATGTAGCTGGAGAGAAAAACAACAAAGCGGTTATCGACCAGAACAAAAATCACTACATGGACAACAAGGAGGAGGTAGTTTTTGTGGACAATTGATTCATTTGTTTTAAGTCAAGCAAAAACAACAGAATACAAATATGAATCTTTCTCCTTCAAGCCACCCAATCTCACCCCCACACGTCCCTGACCCAAAGTCTGAAAACAGCTGGTAAAATTCAACGACTGTTCTCACCGTGTGCAGACCACCATGCAGGCGATGCCCAGCAGCTGCAGGCGAGCCTTGGGGACAGAGCGCATGGCCAGGTAGCGGTCGACGCAGCCCACCGTCACGTGCAGCGTCAGGCTGGAGAAGTCCTTCATGGTGGTCACTTCCACGAGCCAGTCCACCAGGATGTACCTAGAGAGAGAGAGAGCGAGAGAGAGAGAGAGAGAGAGAGAGAGAGGTGGAAGCTTGGTGAACATCACAATTTCTGGGCCGCCAAAGTAGGAAGAGCCAGATTTTCGAGCTGGCTGGCGCTCTTCTAATCTAATGATCAAAACAAAATGAGTCAGCACGGTGACTCACTTCATACAGGAACATTCAACAGTCTGGAGATAGTATTCACCAACAGATTGAGGTCATGTCAGTAAGCAGTTTGTTATTTGCTGTTGCTACCTCATGGTGTCCTTGATGCCCCGTCGGAGGATGTCCTGGGCGCGGTGGCGTGGGGTCGGGGGAGAGGAGCTGAAGAGCTGGGCCACCAGGTCGGCGCACGCCCTCGCCTCCAAACCCAGAGGATTCCCACTGCTGCACGCCTTGGCCAGAGACAGCTGGAGGAAAGAAGATAGACAAGGAAGAGGAAAATGAGTCAGATTGAAAGATAGAAAAAAACAGTCTGAGGCCTTGGTGTACTGGGTCACGGCGAAAACTGCTGCAAGGTTGACCTCCGCATTTGACGGAGAGAGAATTTACTGGTTGTAATTACTGAGTGGGATTCTCAGAAGAACTTGTAATTTGGATGAGTCATTTTTGTGATTCAATGCAGCAGCCGGGGCACGGCTTTACAAGGCTGTCAAAGAGGGTATGTCAATAACTGTCAAGCCTTCATGACACTGCACAATAGCGCTTAAAGAGGCAGCTGAGGATGTCAACTGACAAACACTTTCTTGCCTTTCATGTTGGTGAAGGACCATGGGGAGGTTAATTGAAGACCCAGAAGACCAACACAAAGAGGAAAAATGTACAGCACATCATCTACTGGCACATGACATAATGGTACAAGGCACACACACACCTGTGCCTCCCAGCATCCTTTGGCAGCATAGTCCCTGAGGGTCCGTATACACTGGAGATACCTGCCTGGGTCTGCCATCTGAAACACAAGAGACCTAGTTATCCATTTCATATTCGGCCAACAGCCTCATCCATCAAGCAATTTACTAACAAAATTGACCTTTTACATTTGCAATGACAAACAATCCCACTGCAGTTTAAAGATTTTAAATTTGGCTTCACATCAACAATAATGCTGGCCCTTCATTTGAAGGCGTTTCGGTGATCTACACTGAGAAATATAAAGTAGAGGTCGATGAGGTCCAGTGTTGCTAACCAGAAATCTGGACTGGAATATTTGGAGCTGATTCAGAGTCGGACTCACAGCAGCTTTATGGTTGTGCTCCCACAACAGGAAGGAGCTCTGTAGGCAGCCAGCCTGCGATGACTCCTCCAGCATAGGTAAGGCTTCTGAGCACCTTTCACCCTCCTGGGAAAAAAACAACACGAAGCAGGCATGATTAGCCTTACTTGAATAAAAAACACAATAATTTGCCTTTCCTCAACAGCTAACAAAGCACTCAAATAAAACAGTCATAAAGGCTTGTGTGCTATGAAAAAAAAAAACTTACTACAGGCGGCGTATGAAATCATTTGTCACTTTGTTAAATAACAAAAGTGTTAACAGTGGGCTATGGGCAAGCAGAATCAATGAGAATTACAAGGCGACTGCTGTGCTATATGAAGAGGAGAAAACAACGATTTTCCCATCTGTGCTGCTCATGACTCCTCAGACGGCCCCCCTGTGGCGCAGCATGCAGCCTCACGCTCTGATTAGGAGCCAATTGAATCAAACCACACCCAGGCGGCGGCAGAATCACTCAGCTCCAGCCTCACTTTCACACTCACATCAAAGAGCTGCAACACTCTGGCCAAACAGTGCAGCAGGGGCCCCTTCCGCTCCTGCAGAAAGAAAATCAATGCATCAATTAGCACATTATATAACTGTCCTTTTGCTTATTTAATATGGACAGTCTGCAGTCGTCGTCCACATTATCCCATTTCTATGGAATTATCACTAGGGGGGCCAAATGTGATGGGGAGTTTT
Organism: Hoplostethus mediterraneus; assembly: GCA_034670385.1. Classification (NCBI taxonomy): domain Eukaryota; kingdom Metazoa; phylum Chordata; class Actinopteri; order Trachichthyiformes; family Trachichthyidae; genus Hoplostethus; species Hoplostethus mediterraneus. The sequence goes on from JAXDDW010000189.1 coordinate 52,101, forward strand.
TCTATGTTAAGTCACAGCTATTTTCATTTCAGTCCACTGCACAACGGAAGAAGCTCAGCATTATTTGGAGATGCTTTATTTGATGCTGTGACAAGAACAAGGCTTCCAGCCTCAAGGCCAAAAATAATAAGGCTTGCTGTTGAAAAAAGCATCAGGGTCTCCATTTGTCCTCAATTGACAACAGTTCTGTTGTTTATAAGGAATCATTTGACTCAGGTTTGGATGGAGGAGATGTATAAATAGGAAGTATGACTTTGTCCTGCACATTGGCCTCAGTAGTACCTACCACGTTGTCGTCACACTCGGCCTTGAGGCGGTCAAACACCACGGCCTTGCAGCAGCTGCCAGTGGGGGACCAGGGGGGACGGATGAAGACCCAGATGAAGGGATCTGCCGTGGGAGGACGCAAGCTCTCTGCCAGGCTGAAGAAGCGGGAGGCCTTCCGACCGCACACGTCGGCCCGCCCCTCATCACTTAACAACGCTGAGACAGGTAAAAGGAGAAGGGCGGGATAAAGTGATCAATACACAAATAGAGTTGTGAGCACTCACAACATCACTGAACATTTATCAAGGGGTTATGCATATTCACTATGAATGGGTGAATTATGGAGTTGTGAAGATTTTAACTTACGTCCTTCATTGTACAAATAAGCAATCCCTAGCTTCACGGCTGCCTCAAAATTCCCTTTCTCTGCAGCTCTGAAGGAAGAGACAAATGTCACGTAAAAACCCACACAGAAAAAAAATAATACTTCAGGTAATATGTGAAATTTGAAGGGAGTGTACCTTTCAAATAACCAAACGGTACTCGGGGCTGGCCAGCTGTCTCTGAAACTGACCCTGGCCCATAGACTGGAGTGGTTGTCAACGATGTCCCGTAGCTGGGAGTGGACCTGTAACACAAGTCAAGCCAATTAGTCCCTCTGTAAAAGACACATTTGACCCACCAGATCAGGTGGTCGCAAGCTGCTGAGCCAGGAGCAAACCCTGATGGCGTTGCATGTATATGCTAGAGATTGTGCGTTACAGTCTGTGTGTGTGTGTGTGTGTGTGTATGTGTATGTGTTTACTCACTGCTCTGACAGCCAGCAGGTCCTCAGCAGAGAGGCATTGGAGCACACATAGGAGGACCTCCTCAGGAAGAGACAGCAGGGTTAGGGTTGGAGTTCGCTTACGGACCCGCTTCCGCACTGGAACCGAGTAGCATTTTGAACAACGACAGTGGACTATTGAAAGAAAGAGATATTTAAAATTAGACAAAATAAATCTCACAAGTTATAACACAAAAGGTTATTTTTCTAGCATTTAACATAATCCCCATTTCAGAGACACCACAGTGGTAACAACCAATAGTCTGCACACAAAACCACTGTTAACTCAAAAGGCATTTCACATCTTGGTGCTGGGCTGACAGAGTAATTCCCACAAGAAGGTCTCACAAATATTTAAGTTAGTTTAGAGCAAGTCAGTCGCGAGCTAGTATAGTTAGCTGGTGGCCAGGCAAACACTATGGATGTTAACGTTATGGCTCCACTTTCAAACTGCCTAACGTAAGGCATCTCCGGGTAGCACATTCAAATTGCCCGTTTGAATTTGGGATATTTATCGACATATGTGGCAAATCGATTACTGTAAAGTATTAAAATACATCAGCATCAAAGAGTTTAAGTATCACACGGCGGTGAACTGAGCAAGTGGTCAGTCTGGTTTGGATAAGTCAGCGAAGTGAGCGCCCAATTTTCCCTCCTGTGGCTATACAATCATGGCTTTCCTTTCCTAGCATTAATAGTTTGGATTTGGATTTTGCAGCGTCCATTACCATCGACTTGTAAATAACGCTTTTTTTCCTTTTTAAATATTTAAGTTAAGTAAGTTAAGACACTTTCAACTTGAACTTCCAAGACCTGTCGCTAACCAGCTAACGTTTATGTTGGCTAGAAGCTAATTAACGTAGCTAGCTAACTCCATCAAATATGTGAGAATTGAATACACGTTGAGACAATTGCCGCTTATTAAGTTATTTGTACATTACTTTTACAATAACCGCTAGTTAAAGTTGGCTACTTACCGCCCGCTTTCATTGCAAGTGGAGGGATCTCTCCTCAAACAGTGATGCCTGTGGCTACTGCTCACAAGACTGAACAGAATAACTGGCAAAAGCTTGTAACTTAAACGACGCCGATGCTACTGTAACGCTTATCCACTTACACGCTTACTATTAGCCACAAAAATGTGAGACATACGTTTTTACAATAGTGCCCACTGCCTAGCTTGTACTGTGATGTTTAACTAATATGTTGTTAAGTTGTTAGCCCCTTAGATGAATTCAAATTCAAGCGTGTGTCCTTAGTTAGAGGACCCTCCCCAAAGCCACTCTAGGACCGCCCGCGCACAGCGTTTAAACATCAACTTCAATCTCATTGGTGGACCGCGGATACGCCTATCTATCACCTAGCTGGCTTTTGATTCGCCGAAGTAAAGAGGAGCAGCACCGATTGGCTGGATTTTATAAACTCTAAATCAGAGGATGATGATTGGGCAACGTAACGCAATTTCGAAGTACGCGCTCCCAAATCCATGCATGTCATTGGCCGGCGTGATTACAAAAAACGTCTACAGGTCCGCCTTTTTGCTTTGGATCATGGGACATGTAGTTGATGAGAAACTACCATTTAAAGGTACTATATTTAAAGAGACATGAACCATAAAATTGTGCTGACAGTAAGCTCCCATAATATTTAGTTATAAGATCCAACACGCATTTTTAACGTTAATATTGATTCATTCCCACAACAAGCTGGCAAATAGTGTTTGTAAACTCAAACCCAACAACCTTTTCTACATCAGCCACTCAAAAACATAAAAGATTAAGAAGACGTTAGTGGTGAATGATTTTGTTTCATCATGCATAGCTCACTTCTAAAGAGGTTGATTGCTTTGATTGGCTTTACTTTCATTGGATGACATGGGGGTGAAACTGGCACATCTAAAATAATCTCTGTAATTCAATCAACCCCCCCCCCCCCCCTAAAATAATCTCTGTAATTCAATATACACAAATACATATGTAGTAGAATTTTTAAGGAAAGCATCAACCTTTCAAGTAAATAAAAAGTGCAAATATTTATCTGTCTTGGTGAATTAACCCCCCGTTATGAGTAGGAAGCTGAATACTAATATCCTGTTGAATGCACAGATTAACATTTGCAGAGTCCCATCACGGAGGCACAGGATGTGGAAGCAAGGAAGTACACACTCATTAGGTGTAATCAATGAAGAAAAAAAAGTAAACCACAGGCTTACAGGAGCACAGGGTACGTACAAATAATTTACACATGTGAACATTGGTGGAGGAAACAAGCTCATCATTGATGTGTTTGTATCTGAGCACAATATGAAGCAACGATGTTAGTTGCGCCTCTCTCACTCACTCTTTATACTCATTTATCAATCAATATTTGTGTGACCTATAATTAGACATAATTAAAAAAAGTGGTTAGTGGTTAGATGCAGCTGCCTTTGAGGGCATGACTGGGTGATTAAGACCATTTTGTCTGGTTCCCACTGGGAATAAACAGACGGCCATTTTCCAAGAATAGTGACCTTTTGATGCCTGGTCTCATGAGTGTTATAAAGGAGCACAGCGCACCCCTGACAGCAACCCTGCCTCCCTTTCAAGCTGTCTCTCTAATTTTCAGTTGCCTTACCTCTTCACATGAAAGGAAATATTTTTGTAAATTCAAAGCAAACTCAATATTCTAATACATGTGTACTTGAAGCCAGCTTGGGTTAGTCACAAACGTACAAGCGTGTCAAACGCTTCCGATAAGGGCAAGTCAATTGAGAAATACTCAAGATAAGTATCGGAGCAATCACCAGTTGAATAGCATGCCGATTTACGAAGATGTAATTTTCTCTCAAGCCTATTAACATCAATTTATCTGTCAGTCTTCTACATATTCAGTTATGCTTGTCACTCTGTGAACCCCTTGTTCAATTATATACAATTTGAGCATTTTGAGCCTTTACCATGCATCAATCAAAATGACCCTTTTCTTAACTGAAATAAAGGATCTATATTTACCAATTCCACATGTTTTTAGAGGAAATTGTCCATGTAGCAAAGTTAAAATACTTGAAAGTGAATCAGTGCAGGTGCAGAAATAAGTCTTAGTGAAGTCAAGTAGATTAGTAGAAACAGGTGAAAAGTTTAGTATGAAGTTAACCAATTAAACGTCAGATCTTTAGGAGTTCGTGTGGCGCTTCCATAAATCCAGGTGAGAAACCTGGTCAGTTTGGTGCTACCCATGTGGGTGAAAGAAAAACACCATGCTGTGATCTAAGGAGACCTCAGAGGAGCCTAGGAAGTGAGTAGAGAGTGTGCATCAGTCTAGTCAAGTCATATCAAAAACAATTTGGGCTCCATCAGTCCACAGTAAGACAAATAATATAGAGCATTTAACATGACAGCGACTTTACCTGATAAAGGAGCCACAAGTTGTTGATTGAAGGAGTTCACATATGTTTGCACACAGTTTTTGTTAAATTATACAGTTTTGTTAAATAAACAATGAAAGTATATTATATTTATTTGTGCATGTTCATTTGAGGTTTAAATAAGGATTTTATAAGGTTATTTCTCAATAGTATATGAAATAATGATCACCCCTTGTTGGGTTCATACACTTTCAAGCGTGACTATATAGGCTACACATGTCTAACGGAGAATAATTTAAACAATTTAAAAAATATAGAGAACAATTTTATTTTTTCAATTTTATTCCCCTTTGGTAACGTACCTCTGTTTCGGGGCATGCGGTGCCCGCCGTGTGTCAGGTGGCAGCATGACCAAATTACCCTGTAGTTGAGTGACTTAAGACCGGGCAGAGGATGTGACATCTATAATTGGAGGCATTCACTGTTTCCATGGAAACTCCTATGAGCTCAATGAAACACAAGGTGACCGATAATAGTAGGGGACAACCAATCGATTGGTTCTCCCACACTGAAAATAATTATAGTGGTAAAACCATATATTTATGCTCACATGGGTGCTCAGTCTGTCTGTTATTTTGGTTTCTCCAAACATCCATTAGTTAAGTGTTATTTTACTGAAACGATGCAAATTAACATGAAATTAGTACCTCTGGAAGGAAATAATTGGGCTTGCTTAGAAAAATTACCTGGAACAGCAATTCACTTCTTAAGTTGTCCTGATTTATTAATGTTTTCATCACACAAAGACAAGCTCAATTGTTGAACGCCTTATGAAACAAGCTTCTGCAGGAAACTCAAAACACACTGAAACACATTTGAGATGGAAAGAGCGAGAGAGAGAGAGAGAGACAGGGAAAGAGAGAGGAAGAGGGGGGGGTCCTGGTACACCCAGAGGTGTGGTGGTGTACCAGGAGTAGGGTGGAGAAGACATGCCAATTTCGTTGTGCCTGTGGTTTATTTACAATGTCTCCCCTTTACTTCTGTGATACTCCAACAACAATCAAGGTTATAATATTCCAGTATTTTCAGGCATTTGACTGATTAAATACAGAAACACGTCATCCGCTTCACATTTGTTTCTGTTGGCGTCTACAGCAGCGGCTTTTCATTTAATTTGCCTGTCTGGCGCTATCTGATCGTCCCACGCCTCTCTCCTCTCCTAAACAACTGCAGTAATATCTGGAGCAGAGTGGAGATGGAACGCAATCCTGCTAGAAAGACGTGAAACAAACAGCAGACGGCGGCGACTCGTCACGCAGACCGAACCGTCTTCTCGGTTTGTCTCCTTCTGACTTTGGGTTTTGAACTGGTAACAGTCAAAACTCAGAGTATCATTAAAACCAAACAGCACGAAGCGTTCGGGTTTGTGAGCCAAGTCTGGAGATGGAGAGGCGGACGAGTAGCTCCCAGCTGGTTTCCTGTAATCTGTGCTGACCCTAGCAATCCAACTGACCACTTCCCCCCCCATCTGCACTTTGCTCCCATTGGCCTCTCCGCCCTTATCCAGGCCTAAACACTGTTCCCTCCACACCCACATTTCCCAGCAACCAACGACATGGTTTGAGCGTGCGGATGACATGAGCAGTAAAAACCCTGGTGAGCTGAGCGGCGCTGCCAGTCACGTACAGCATCCAACTCATGCTCTGCAGAACGTACAATATCTGACTCGCGGTGAACGTGGTTTTACGTCATTTTGCCAGTAGGGGGCGTCTTTTATTCAGGTCGCTATTGGGCTGTTTTTGATAACAACCAATGGATTCCACCAGCGATCTAAGCCGGGGCCGGGTTAGCAAGTGGCCCAGCGTTGGAGTTTCATCAGCCAAGGATATTGTTTTATGTTATTTGTAAAAATGGTTCAATGACTCTTTTCATTCTCCACCATGCAGCGTCAGAGCAGCATGGCAGCTCGGTGTCCCTCTCACCGTCCATCTGTCTCCTGTATTTTTAGCCCATTCCCAGACATTCTTCCAAATCCATCTCTTAGCTCTTCCCTCTCTTTAGACCGGGCTGCATAGTTTTCCCAAAGTTTCTCCTCAGGATATAAAGCAACAAACGCCGACGTGTTCACATGACATTTCTTTAATACAACAATTGAAATACGTTTAGATATGAGTAAAAATATACAGTAGAAATATAAAATAGTTGTGTATATACAGCACCAAATAATAGAGGGCAGACAAACAATTTTTGAGTCACCCACTGGAGTGACCGACAGCATTAGTGGAGTAGAAACAGGCAGGCAGCATGGCTGACAGACTTCCCTCACCACAGCAGAGAGAGGTAGATTTTCCCTTTTCTTTTTCCTCTGTTTTTTTTTTTATTTTTATTTTTTTGCACTAGACAGAAAGGAAATCATTTCACATTTCTTCAAAAACAATATCTGGCCGCTCGCCATCAGTATTAGTCTATGGGTCAACAGGTTGGAACTATATAGTTTCACAAGCGGCAACGAGTACAACAAGTACAATGATGCATACTTCATGGTTACATAAGAGCAGTTGGCCTGCGTGTGCAACCACAACACATGGTGACGTACACATGTGAAGCCTGCACTGACATACAGGCCAAAATAAACGTCCCTTGTAATGTAGTAAAGTGTTTCCTGTGTGCGTACGTGTGTGTGTGTGTGTGTGTGTGTGTCTGTGTGTGTGTGTGTGCGCTCTAAACTGTGTTTGTGTGATTAAATTGGCAGTTTAACTGTAAATCTGTATTCCCAGCACGTTGCTTGCTCGTCTGCTTCTCAATGAAATTCAATGAAATCTCTCCCCCTCTCTCTCTCTCCCTCTCTCTCTCTGCCATACAGTATCGAGCTCAGTAACACCATGTCTGCTTCAGGGTGTTCAGAGCTCAAGCGGATCACCAGACAACCGGAGACGATCCTTTTTGCTACCTCCTTAACCGTTACACGGTCGGTGATCAATAATTGAAAATGAACACCCGCTGAACATTGTTGACCTCTACGCGCGGCCTCGACGGGGTTAAGGTCCGCGACCCCGCCACACTATCCTCAACCCCTTGTGTCACGTGAGCCAATCTAAGACAATCTGTAGGGATCTTGACGCTGACTGACAGGTACCCTGACAGGTGAGACGGCCCCGCCACGCCGTCACCGTAATCCAGGGGGATTCCTTCTCTCGTCTCGCTCTCCAGACGATACCGCTGCAGCTGAGCTACCAAAAGCAGGCTCACAAATATTCCCCACACTTCCTTTGATTTCCACAAGATTTGCTATTTGTGGGTGTCTATCGCGCTCAGTGACGATACAAGGAGGCTGAGTAATCTGGTAGTCCCAGGCCCAGTGTCCCGGCTTCACCCAAACACCCACCTAAAAGCCCCGAGGCTCACAGATCACAGCCTCCAGCTAGTTTGGCGTTTTTACTGCCCCTTCCAGTAATACATTA